>OZ024827.1:23814432-24074432 GCA_964016985.1 Anodontia alba | reverse complement strand
CTTGTAATATCATTTTTATAGTCCTTTTTCAGTACCCGATAGCCCCTTTTCTGTCCTTTTTGGTTTAAAATGTCCTTTTCGGTGTTTAGAAGGACCAGGGCTCGCGTTACGCATTTTACCAAACGCTGAAGCTTTGGCGCGTTTTACTGGTGTATTGATATTTGTCCGCCAAATTGTACTCAATATGACTAAAATCTTACTTCTTCAAAAGTTTGAAGTTTTCTATAAGCATTACACTGTATAAGGCTAATATATCTGAATGCAGAATTTAGCATTATCAGCATTAGCAGGGAAATATTTGTTAGGTAGTTATTAGTCTGGTAGTAAGAGCTAAACGGATTGCCGAAATGTGGTATGCTAAATCTGGTGGCTGTAAATAGTACAGACCCTGTTCAAACTACTACTTCTGATTTGGGTCTACACTGCATCTATCCGAATATTGTCAGGGTAAATACGGTAATCGAAGTTCGATTCTGTCAGTCATACCATCGAAATAAATGCGAGTATATTGTAACGACAATTAATGTAAATGTAAGTACTAGTATACGTGTATTGAAACTGTCACTGCATTGTAAAGAGAAGGAATTGTATGGAAGCGTCCTGGTGCCAGGTGAAAATAATATTTAAGTCCTACGTAGGAGACAGTAACTCCTATGTAGGAGATAGTAACTCATACGTAGGAGATAATAAGTCCTACATAGGAGATAGTAACTCCTACGTAGGATTTACTAACACAATAACACCTACATAGGACTTACTAATACCTATGTAGGACTTACTAACACCTACGTAGAGCTCATTAGCTCCTACGTAGGAGATAATAAGTCCTACGTAGGAATTTCTAACTCCTATGTAGGAGACATTAATAACAAAGTAGGAGATAATAAACCCTACGTAGGACTTACTACCTACGTAGATGATAATAACACCTCCATAGGACAATAAAACCTACGTTGGAGTTATTATCGTAGGACTTACCAACATTTACGTAGGAGTTACTAATACCTACGTAGGAGATAATAAGTCCTACACAGGACTTACACCTACGTAGAAGATAATAACTCCTCCGTAGGAAATACTAACACCTACGTAGGAGATGATAACTCTTACGTAGGACTTACTAACACCTACGTAGGACTTACTAACACCTACGTAGGAGATAATAAGTCCTATAGGAGCTATGAACATCTAAGTAGGAGATAGTAACTCCTATGTAGTAACTCCCAAGTAGGAGATAATGTCCTATGAATAAGATAGTAATTCCTACGTAGGAATTAAAAAGTCCTACATAGGACTTACTAACTCCTATGTAGGAGATAATAACACCTACGTAGGAGATAATAACCCCTACGTAGGACTTACTAACACACCTACGTAGTAGATAATAACTCCTCTGTAGGACTTGATAACATCTACGCAGAAAACAGGATTTGACATTTCTTGCAAATTGTCTCCAACGGAAACAAAAACCGTCAAAACCCTTTTTCTCGAAAACATAAGAAAAAGATCCCCAATTTGTCGTCTTCTGAAACAGCCCAGAGAGCAGTAAAGTTTAAATGCATCGAACAAATATCAAGTGATGCATTAAGCATTATCTAGGCTCTGAAGAGTAGCGAAAACAAAGTTAAAATTGTAAGGAGATCGGAGCAAGATTTCCAGTCTAAATGTCTTGCCCCTGATATGGCAAGCAAAAAATAGCTAAACGTTTGATTGCTATTTATATAACTGGAACCGCCGTCAAACGATATGCTGACGTTAACCTCAGCAACGACATGTTTTTGAGGGGTTCTGCAAGTAATCATGCTGTTGTAAACATATTGTGCTTTGACCTTGGAGTTTCCAAACCGACAAATAATCTCTTTGCATACACCCGACTCAAAATGGCGCCCGAATACCCTCACATTTGTTTCTTTCGTCGTGGGCCCTTCTCTGGGATAAATCCTATGGATTTCAGGAGTGTGCCCTGTGAGATTTGCTTGACAAGCTTCTTGTTTCATTTCAGCGATAAACCTCGACCATGCTGAGTTCCATTTTGTAAATGCGTCTGTCTTTTGTTTTGAGCTCATAGTACTATACTGCAAGGAATTGTTCGCAAACTGTTTCATATCCACCAAACCAATTCCCCATGCCATAAAGGCTTCATACCAGTCCACAGTGAATTCGTCATAGCCCATTCTACCGGGATCATCGGAGCCAAGAACAACCGGTATCCCGTATCGGTGATAAGTTATAGCAGGATGGTGCCTTTGATCTGTAACATAGCCCAGTAACATGTTACTAACAGGATTCGCCTCTACTGCTATTCGTCTATTCTTCATAACTTCCATTAGATAAGGATGATGAATAAAACCAATGCCATGGCCTACTCGTTTAGCACCAAGAATTATAGCTTCGTATACATTCTGTTCAGCGCCAACCGGGTCATCTGGGTGTAGAGATGGCATGATATCATCTGGCCAGTTTGTTTCCCCGGTATGGAAATACAATGGCACAGTCTGTCCATTCGTCTCTGCTTCAGCAAAATCTTCTATAAAGAATAACAGAGAATAACCGTTATCTTCCTGACCAACAATATCAAATCCTCTAACAATGTCGGGATGTTTGTTTTGTAATCTGCTGGCCATCTGCATACCAGTTTTAATTTCTGAAGAACGTTTCGCAGCGACAATTTCGCTATAGCCAATAAATTCTGGGTTTTTAAGTTGAAACTTGAGCATTTCTGATTTAACAATACGCACCCATAAATCTGCATTGCTGTCGTTAATATAATGTTTCCCGTAAGTTTTCTTATATTCCGGAGCTTGGTCAAGGAAGTAAAGGCCCTGGTTGGAAGCTCTTGCTTCTAGATATTGTACACCTTCGTCAAAAGCAGCTTGGAAAACCGCTTGAATATACATTGCCGTAAAATTGACATTTTTAACAAGTTTCGATCCAGCGCGATCAAATACAAGGTCTAAAAGAGACCATCTCTTTGCACTGTCAGTAGGGTTTTCTTCAGCATCACTGTCAAAAACATTTATCATGGTGAGATGATGTAACAGTTTGTCCTTAGAGAACCTTACAGGATCGCTTGTAACATCAACCCATCCAGCTGGTGGTGCAGTGAAGAAATCAAGGGACCACATTTTTGGCTCCTGAATTTTAACGTAGAGATTGTCTTTCATGTCGGATTCTAAAATGAGATCCAACATTTTTGATACGCTCAGGATGTGATCTGCAATGAAAGAAAAGAATCGCATTCATTTAACCCATTTTAGACTGAATAAACTCCCTCACACTATATATTGGAAGAGTAGAATTTCAATTTTAGGTATGTCAGGTTATGTGAATTAGATATTCTTAGAGAAAATGGTTAAACCGTGGAAACCCTGATCAGAAGTCGCATTCTGCGTCTGATCTGGTCTGCACTGTTTGCCAATTGCACTTGCAGGTCTTGAGACTAAAATGGATGTACACTCAGCATGCTGAGAAAATTTTCAGCGCACGACAATTTAACCCTTAAAGCGCCAGTCACAACTATTGTCGTCTGCTTTCTCATCTGCTTGTGATTTTAAAAGTCATTTTTGCAAACAGTGTGGACCCAGATCATACTGCTCCTTTAGGAGCAGTCTGATCTGGGTCCACACTGTTTGCCTGTATGCAAAATTAAGTTTGAAAAGTTTGCAAGAATATTCAGCAGACGACATAAACAGACGACATTTTCAGATGCAGTTTTTCTTGGCGCTTTAAGGGTTAAAATATTGATCTGATTTTCCAATAAAACAGGCTTTGAGCTTTCATACTAATTGTCTCCAGGAGACAGTTTGCATTAAATGTCAAAGCGTATTTTCTGGGGAAAATAAGACAAACATCACCAGTTTGTTGTTTGCTGTATTAGCACACCGAAAGATAAAGGTCAAGTAACTATGTCATGACTAAAATACAAGAAAAGACATGGCAGAACAATTTCAGTTTGTAAACCAGAGCGACCAATAGGAGAAAGCAGTCAGTTAACTCCCTTGATTACTTTCTGTAAATAACCAGGTCAAATTAATTGAATTCTTCTGTTTTTTTTTTCATTAATGTTTCCATTAAGTATCACTTCCTTTTCCTTCATAAATCTAATTTTAACAAGGTCATATGACAATACACCTTCCAAAATATTTAAAAGAAACGTTTTCGGTGCAATGAAATATATAATATTAATTAATCTTCCATGTGGATACGGAGAAATGTAAAGTTAAGAATTTGTTAAATTTCACTGATGACCTATGATAAAAGCAGAGGATTCCAGTTAGAAGGACCTGGTTAGTATTTGATCTACCTTGGACTTTACCTGTCAAGGGAGATAATAGAAATACTGCTGCTATCTCTCATTGCAGAACAAGAGGAATATAGTGCTTGGTGTAAATTATTTCCTCTCGAGTATAAGAAACACTGACATAATCCCTCTGAGACAGGAAATGATAAATGCATATGTTCAGAAGGGGATTTATCAATTCCGACAGTTACCTCCCTTGAAAGTTTATAAATTCCCCTTAATGGTCTGTATACGGCTTTTAAATTTTGTTTCTTATTTTACCCAGAAAATAGGACTGACATACAGGCAAATCGCCTCCTAAAGTGACAATTTGATTCTTAACCCTTGTCCTGCTGAACCCGGATATACCCTGCCTTTGCAAACAGTGCAGATCCAGATCAGTTGGCTTCTTCAGAAGCCAACTGATCTGGATCTGCACAGTTTGCCATTAAGTATGGGAATTTATATCAACAATCTGGATTAAGTAATATAAATGGCTGACAATTAGAAATGGGCGTGGCATCTTAATTTATTCAGCATGACAAGGGTTAATTTAAACTCTTCATATGACATTATTATAGTTTGCAGAACTGCATACGGCCTCCCGCCCCCCTCCTCTCCCCTCCCCTGAGAGCAAATTCATTCCTTATATAGCAGACCCCATTTTTAGAAGGGGACAAACACTTTTATTAGAATTGTCTCCTCTAAAAGTGCATTAGTTACCCTTAAACTTAAAACGAACAAATAAAAATATAATAACAGTTGAAATTAGAAAATAATAATAATAAAGCAAACAGCGGAAGAGAAATCATAATTTCCTACTTAGGTGTAAATGCATGTTTCCTCCTTTAGGTAATTTCTTGAGGACTCTGTAGACGTTCGACTGTTTGATATTAGTCAACACCTTCTCCACGGGTTTTGCTGGTAGAAAATAAGCCCTTGTATCTTCAAACTCTTTCCATTTTAAATATTCCAAATATGTATCAACTATTTCTTCGTCCTACAAATAAAAACAAACTTACTGAAATCTGTTCCCAGCTAGCTTTCTCGGTTGTGTCAATATATATTCCAAAACGATATTCAAAACTGATAATGAATGTTCCAGTACACATTCCTATGACATATAAAATTAAACGTTTAACAATTAGAATGCCGGGTAATAGCTTCAACTGACATTTTGAAATGTTTTCTTGTTTGTCCCTGAAAATAGGATTTGACATTTCATGCAAAGTGTCTCCTCCCAGAAAAAAGGACTTGGCATTTTATGCAAATTGTCTACATAGAGACGATTTGCATGGAATATCAATACTATTTTTCTGGGAAAACTAAAATATTTTTTTTTTTCAGAAAAAAGGATTTGACATTTCATTCAAAATGGAGACAATTTAAATGAAATATCAAATACCACTTTCGGGAAAACTAGAAATCTATCATCTATTTGTTGTTCGCTGACAAAGAGAAAGGTAAAGATTAAAAATATGCTAAACTATTTATATTCCACTATACATTCCTATGATAAATAAAACCAAACGTTTAGTGACATATGACAAGGTATATGTACCTATGTCTAACGGAGCGCTCATTTAATTTTTATGGTAATGATGGTGGGGGAGGGGTCTAAAAAATCCAGATTTTGCTCGAATAAAATAGTCAAGACCAGGATAAATGCTATTGTACGCTTTGCAAAATACGTGATTGTCGCGGAAAAAAACACAACCCCCCCCCCCTCCAAAAAAAAAAACAAGGCTCGAAGACATCCGCCCCACCCCTTCCTCCAACCTCGGTAAAAACCAATGGTCGGTCCCTAAATTTGCATCGAATTTGGGAAGCGCAACACACATAAGACCCCACTTCCTCTAACAGAAGGTCAGATCAATTTTCTGCGGGGAATATACTGTCGAACCTCTTGATATTGACTAGTGATGCCCTTTGCCCTTTGTAGCGTGCTTATTTGGAACACACACACACACACACACACACAGAGATGACACCTGAATGGCCGAAACACACGTCTGACAAGAGAAGCAGTTTCATTTCAACAAGCAACAATCCATTCAGTATTTAGTCATTATGTAAAGGTTATTGCATAGTTTTAAATTTCGAGCCGTCAGGCGAGAAATTTAAAACATGCAATAACCGATTTGTCGTAATAACCCTTTCGGACCATATTTCACAAGATACCATAATAAGACTGATCACAGTGTACACCGATCATGTATTTAATCAAGGATATCACGTTTCATTTAATGGCTTATTGCGACAAAAGTCTTAAATGACTGCTTGTTGAATTTCTACAGCACTTAACCGTTTTGTTTAGAAAAAGATTACAGCCATATTAAATGACTGTTTGTCAAATATTTGTAACATTTAACTGCTTTGTTAAAAAACTATCAACCCTGTGGACCGGTTCGGTAGAAGACATACCGTATTCGATCTAATTACCGCACATATCCCTATAAGCGCACAGTCAAGCAATTCCGTAGTCTTCAGATTACAGCCAGTGTACTTTTTGTCTACGTCTTTATAAAGGCATATGTTGTGGGTACTTATTTGAATTGCATCGACTTGTCGAGTACCCACAACATATGCCTTTATAAAGAAAATCAGAAGAAAAAAAATCGCATAATCATCATCAAATAAGTATTTCTTCTGATCTTTTTTATTGTGTATCCTTAGTAGGTAGATACATATTTTACCACAAATGAGTGTTCCAAGTAAGTTTGAAAAACCTAAGCGCACAGTGCGGTAATTAGGTCGAATACGGTATTGGTGATTTTTCACCAGAAACTGGGCTTAGGCATTTTATGCAAATTGTCTCAAACCTAATTTCTGGAAAACATAAGAGATATATTTCAAAATATCGTCTGCTGAAAATCTACACGGCATGCCAAGCGTTAAGTCTTTATAGCACTAACTGCTTTGTATAGAAAATATTGCGTCTGTATACTTACCTCTCTGTTACAAAGCAAAATGCAGAAATGTAGAATTTTAATATTTTGCGTAAATAAGTAGGATAGTTATGTTTTTTCTCGACTATACGAAACAAGAAATGTCAATAAGCAGAGCTTATTAAATACCCCCCGCACAGAAACCAAAACATAATGGACGGACAGACGTACGGACACGAGAACAGTATACGCCCCCATAAACGCAGTTTGTGGAGAGTATGAAAATTTATGTGTAACAATTCCAACCTAGATTTGGTCAATATCAGTCCATATGCGAAACTTCGTCGAATTCCATCAAATTGCTCCCAAGATATTGAGCAGAAACAAAATTGACAATAACCAAGGACCATAACTGTTATATATTTGTGAAAAACGGATGCGTAACAATCCTTAGCTAGATCTGGTCAATGTCAATGCGGCAGCTGCAAAATTTGGTCAAATTCCATCGTTTCCTTCTCAAGATATTGCGCCGTAACGAAATTCTGACGATAATTGAGGGTCATTATTGTGTTGTAAATCTGTGAAAAAAAATTGACGCGTAACAATCCCAATCTAGACCCGGTTAAGGCAATGCATATGCAAAATTTGATCACATTCTATCTATTCCTTCACAAGATATTGAGCGGAAATGAAATTTTGACAATATCTAAGGGCCATAACTGTGTTGTAAATTTGCGAAAATTGACGTATAACAATCCCAACCTAGATCTGCTTAAGGTCAATGCATATGCAATATTTGATCAAATTCCATTGATTTGTTCACATTATATTGAGCGGAAACAAAATACTTTGAAGTACAGGGAGACTTTATACGGCCGCCACACGACACTAACACCAGTAGTAGTGAAGACAGATTCCAACGGGAATGAAGGAATCGCTCTTGAAAGCTAAGAACACATACACATAACTGAAAAGTCCTGAAGAGTCCAAGTTTTCTGGGTCAACCTATCTACAGTCAACTCACGTTATCTCGACTTCGCTTATCTCGAATAACCGCTTATCCCAAAGTAAACAAAACCGTTTTAACATGAGAATCTAACAATAGGTAACAAAATATTGCGGAAAAGAGGAGAAATTTCTCCTCTGTTCCACAATATTTTCAATATCTCTAGCTTCAGGAGTCAAATTACATATTCATTTATGAAATGTGGTTGTTCGATTTATTTTTTCCTCAATTCTGAAAGATTGATATGTCGCGGTACGGATATCTCGGTTTTTCAGAGAGTCCCCTTGACTTCGAAATACCGAGAGTCGACTTTAGTTTCAGCCAATTAGACTCTGATTTGACACTGAATTCTGACCTGGATCTATATTGTTTTTGCTTAGGCTTGTTTGTTTAGGACTGTTTTAGTCGTATCTAGAAATAGAAAAGTAAGCTTCACCGCTGTAAGTTTTTCGCAACATCTGGAAAACTCCTTCTCTTTCTCCAGCAAATGGTCTCTCTGCAAGGAATATTGGTACTCGAAGTATCCAACAGACTTATTGGCTCCAGCAAGTGTAACAGCAGCAACAAGTACCGTCAAAGTCTTGAAGAAAACCATTCTGTCTGTCTCCGTGTCTCAATCACTGACTGCTCTATGAAAAACAATTTTATTACAATGACATCATCAGATGATTGAGGCCCTCCCAGGGGAGGTGGTGGGGGGTGCGGGTACCTGTTCCCTTGTTCCCCTGAAATATTTCAGCATTTTCCCTTGTTCCCCAAAATCAAAATCTTAATTTTCTATGTTCCCTGCTCCCCAAATTTACATTTGTTCCCCTGTTCCCTTCATTTTTAGACTTGTGTTCCCCTGTTCCCCTGAAATAAATGACATTATTCCCCTGTTCCCCAGAACTCCCGGGAGAGCCTCATGATTTGCTAAGGAGGAGCAATTGGTAAGGCTGACTAATCAGAGCTGAAAAGATAATCGATTATCAGTCCTGCCATTGTGACCGATAATCGATTAGTAATCACAAGATTTGGTCATAATTTAACCTGTCTGTCTGAGCATGACTCTTACCATATGTTATACATGTACTTTACTATACGTATTGGGTCAGACAGGCCTGAGCAAACAGTGTAGACCCAGATGAGACGCCGCAAAGCGCGGCGTCTCATCAGGGTCTACACTTTGCCACTCACTCAGCAATTTTTAGACACAACATTGGGTAGTAAATTGTACTTGTTCAAATTTTACATCAAATATGGTAAGTTGAGGTGTCTGAATATTAAGTGTAAATACGGTAAAGTAACAAATGATCGATTATTAGCAAATCTGTAACGATAATCATTTTTGTGTAATTTATCGATCAATTAATCGATAATCCGATTATTTGTACCAGCCTTAGCATTTAATGATAATTCTGAAATAAATTCTCTAGTTTTCAAAAAAAGAAAAAAAAAAAATGCTGTGGGTACACAATATAAGTACCTCGGCAAGGGCGTTTCTAATGAATAACCATACGATTTTAATACTGACGTAACAAATCTCTTTCTTATATCTTCAGTCTTATAAAATATGGGATACGAGTCTACAAAAGTCATTATATAGGCTTTCTTCTGGATCACTTTTGTATATCCTTGTCTTGTTTTCCACGGTCTCAATCTCTGTACATGTTTGCCAGTTTACTCAAATAAAATAATGTTTAAACCAACATGTTTTTATGGAGAAATAAGTAAAAAAAAAAAATCTATTTTAGAATTATCATAAAATAGTCCCCCTTGACAAGTCCTATGGCTACCATACTAGTAGTCTTGCGTGCGAAAGAGAGGTGAAATAATATATTACTTACTTTATCGCCTACGACTTCATCATAATAATGGTAAATTAATCTGCACGAGTGTCGTTGTTGTTGTTGTGTACGTTATTTCAATAATTCGGATAAAACTGGTTGAAGCCCCCGCCTCCCTCCTCCCCCTAACTCCGCCCCTCCCCCCCCCCCCCCGGCTGTTTTTCTTCTGACCGTCACAAGGCGGTTTCCCTGTTGCAGTTCTTTGTGCATCGGCGGTTTCATATGTGACGTTTGGTTTCTCTCTTATTGTTCCTTGTTCATTGTTTGTTCCCCATCTCCCCTTCTTTTGGTGCCCCGGGAAGGCTGTGCTTCGTGATTGTGGCTATTCCAGGGTATCTCCACTTATATATTTTTCAAAACGTTGCATTAGTTATGTATTTAGTAAAGAACTCGCATGTATTTTTTTTGTGTAAGATGACATCATTCTTAATATATACAGCCGCGTTAGTTTTTTTTATTTATTTATTTATCTATTTTTATAGCCAGTTTACAGCTTCTACGTCGGGGGAAGGTGGAGCGGTGGGAATGCCCACTAGATACCCTCTATATAATAAGTATGTCGCCTATGATGTGTTTTGACATGACTTTTTACTCTACGTTTTAACCTTTATCCTGCTGAACCCGGATATACCCTGCCTTTGCAAACAGTGTAGATCCAGATCAGTTGGCTTTCTGAAGAAGCCAACTGATCTGGATCTGCATTATTTGTTATTAAGTGTTTGAATTTGTATGAACAACTTGGATCAAGTAATCTGATTGGCTGAAAATTCAAAGTGGGCGTGGCATCTTAATTTATTCAGCATGACAAGGTTTAATGAACTATTACCTAATACACACAGGGCTGGGAGACGGGAGCATATGAGCCCCAACGTGAGAAAACGTAACTTTGGACGTGAGATTCCAGCGTAGATTCAGATCAGCCTGCGCATTTGCGCAGTCTTGTAAGAATCTTCACTGTGTGCATTTTTGAATAGCCAAAGATGCAATGTTTCCTGTTTTAAACTTTATTTTATTTGTATAATATATATGTTTGTTTGTGTTGAAGTTTTACGGCCCAGGCAACCCAATGGGGTCATATCGAGCGCGGTCAGTTTACCTAACCACACGTTTACTGGGCAGGCTTAGTCCTCTAAGCGGTTAACCAGTATTGTGCATATTCTTTCGCCAGAAACTGACAACTGCCCTTCTTGAATCAGCGGAAGGGAGAGAATGACCGTAGAAAATATTTCATGATCAATCTCCACGAAAGAATGTTGCCGACCTCGGCGGGGGTTGAACCCGCGACCTCCTGGTCTCCAGTCGGATGACGCATCCAATTGAGCCACCGAGGCCGGCTGTATAATATATATGTAAATACATTGTACAAGAAAACATCAGTATCACATATGCAAACATTATACAAAGGGACCAAGAAGAAAGTCCAAAGACTTACTTCCCTAAATATAAAACGATTCTGTTTAAAATCTATGCGATTGTCAATCATTTTAACACTGATATTACCGTGCAATATAGCAAGTAAGATAAGACAACAGAAAGGGAAGCAAGTCCTCCTAGCATTCGTTATAAATCTATAGCGGGTCGTTATCGGCCCGTCAGTTACCCTGACGGGCCGAAAACGGCCCGCTATAGATTTATAAAGAAAGCTAGTTGGGAAAGAGCTCTGAAAGACTGAAAATTCCACAGGGATTGGAATTTATAGTTCAATATTATCGGATTGAGCTATTCAAAGAGAAAGAAAACATTCTTCATAGCGACACTAATATCACGTTTTATGGTAGTATCAAAGCTCACCGACATCTGCTGTAAGTAGTCATTTATGGATAAATACAATGTCATATGTATGTTCTTTGATATTTTGTACGGAACAACTACCTGATGAAAAACGATATATTTAAGATTAGGAAACTAAAAACGTTTAGATTTAATAATAAAGTCCTGCACTTCAAGGAAAATATGTTTGTTATTAGAGTATGACAGATCGGTACTTCCAAAGATAAGTATGTTAAATGAGGGTTGACAAATTGATGACACATTGTTAGTAAGTTTTTGTCGTAGGTTTCTGTCAAGTTCACACTCTGAGAAAATGATTTGTGTCGTCAAGTTTCTTGTGAAGAACGCAGACTCTTATCAGCTCATATAGATTGGTACGCATGTAAGTTGAATATGTGTTGCGAATATATCAATTTCAATAGGCATCATCCCTCATGCTCACAGTAAAATGACAGACAACCATCTTTATACAGACACTCGATACAACGACAAAATTCGTTATAATGACAATTTGACTGTCACGACATTTTCGCTTAAGGTACAATAAGTCACAAATTATGCAAGAATAATGTATTAAATACTTTAAAAAAAAAACAACATATGTCAGTGAGACTATTCTAACAAATACCCAAAACATATGTTCTATGAGGAAATAAGAACAAAACAAGTTTTTTCTTATATATCAATCTGGGCCCAGTTGTTCAAAACTAACGATGTCGTTAGTTGATTTGCAAAAGCTACTCACAAAAATCATATTTTTGCAGCAAAAATACCTGAATTTGGTATAGTACTTACTAGAACAGTTAACATTTTGACCACTAACGAGTTCGATAAGCTAACGACGCTTTGAACAACTGGGCCCTGCTCATTAAGTATTCTGTAACAGCAAATTCATTTTAATGGCAACGTCTTTCGGAACAAATGCTGTGGTTGTAACGAGGGGTCACTGTAAATCCTACTTCACAAATGCAAATACGGAAAAACATCACGAAAACATGCCTATATAATTTTGACCCCCTTAAACCCCACTTTTATATAGTAAAACTGGGGTTTACAGGGGTATACATTATTTTTCTTATTTCTGTTCAAAACATAGATTGTGGGTACTCGTTAAAACCGCCTCGTCGAGGCGGTTCTAACGAGTACCCACAATCCATGTTTTAAGCAGAAATATGAAAAATATCAGAATTTTTATCAGAAATTGCCATTTTTTTGGTGGTAAAATTTTCAATATATTTGAATAGGCGTGTTTTCGTAATGAAGTAACAAGCCTGCGTATGTGCATCCCTAGTTTTGCGTCCCCAATTCCATCAGACGAATGTATACTAGTAGGAATTCGCTAAGTATTTGCTTGCTATATCAATACTTTGTAGCACCCAAGATTTTCTTACGCATGTAGCTACTCCAAGCCGTCTTTACAAAGTTGGTGCTATAAAGGTTGGCGGGGGTAGAAAAAGTATTAAGAAAATAGCCTGAAATACATAAAGTTTGGACGATATGAAAAGTGTACGTCTGTAACATATATAAACCCAGTCAGCATTCTACGTAAATCTATATCGGGCCGTCATCGGCCCGTCAGGGTAGCTGACTGGCCGATGACGGCCCGATGTAGATTTACGTAGAATGCTAGCTGGGAAGGTATCTTTAAAAAAAACTTCCTCAATCTTTGTCTAAAACAAACAAAAATATGGCTTACTGTCTTTGAAAGAACAAGAACAAAAACAACGTATTCTGGCTTTTACGCTAATAGATTAAAAAAAAAACTGGGCTCGAATAAAATGCCCAGACCCCACGTCGCCTGACTCCCCCGCCCACCCTCCTGCAAAATATATGTGAAGATACACAGGAAATGCTACAATCACGAAAATAAATCTTCCCGAGGCAGCATAAGAAAGAGAAGTGAGGAACAAATACAGTCAACTCTCGTTATCTCGACTTCACTTATCTCGAATAACCGCTTATTTCGAAGTGAAAATCTAGTCCCTGTTTTCAACATGAAAATCTAACATCTGGTAACAAAATATTGTGATAAAGAGAATTGTTCCCCAGGAGCAATTTCTCCTCTTTTCCTCAATATTTTCAAAATATCTCTAACTTCAAGAGTCAAATTACATATTCATTTGTGAAATGTGGTTGTTCGATTTATTTATTCTTCAATTCTGCAAACTCTGATAGGTCGAGGTACAGATATCTCGAAGCATCTCAGAGAGTCCATTTGACTTCGAGATAACGAGAGTCGACTGTAATGACAAAACAAATGTCACATATGCAACCACCAATGCACTAACGAGGAAGAACTGCAACAGACGAACCGCCTTGGAGCGGCCAGCAAAAAACTAAAATCAAATACATTCAACCCTCTTTATACAGACAGTCGATACAACGAAAAACTTCGTTAAAATGACAATTTGAATGTCACGAAACCTTCGCTCAAGAGGTGACAGTTAATGAGAAATTATGCAAGAATATAGCATAAAACAAGCAACACATGTTTTGGATATTTGTTAGAATTGTCTTACTGAGGCGATTCTAACAAATATCCAAAACATATGTTCTGTCAGGAAATAAAAACAAAACAAGGTCCTTCTTACATATTATTCTGTCCATTAAGGAGGATTCTTATAACAGCAAATTCATTTTAATGGCAACATCTTTGGGAACAAATGTTGCCGTTGTAACGAGGGTTCACTGTAATACACCCCATAGAAGGACCAGCATGAAAAAAGAAATCTATCAATTAGTGAAGACCTGACAAAAAAGGGGGTGGGGAAAGAGTAGGAAAAAAACCTACCTACTAGTAAGCAATTCACAGCACAGGTTGTGACAATACGGTTCAACGCTTTCTTGGAAATGGTTTTCATACAACGCTTTCTTGGAAATGGTTTTAACTTCCGCACCATTTTTAAGATGACTTGCAACATCCTTCATTACCCACGAATAGATTACACGACTTAACCCTTAAGACGCCGAACACAACAATTATCGTCTGCTTTGTCTTCAGCCGAATACTTTAAAAGTCATTGTTGCAAACTGTGCGGACCCAGATCAGACTCTGATCTGGGTCCACACTGTTTGCCTATATGAAAAGTTTGCAAGAAGATGCAGCAGACGACATAATCAGATGACATTTTCAGATGCAGGTTTTCTTGGTGCTTTAAGGGTAAAGTTTCCGCATTTTAGCGCTTGGCATGCAGAGTTAAATAATCAACAGACTTTGAAATATTCATATTTTCCCCAGAAAACAGGCATTGATATCTCATGCAAATCGTCTCTTTGCAGACAATTCGCATGAAATGTCAAAGCCTGTTTACTGGGATAAATAGCCTTAGAAAAATATCATCAACCTGTCCTCTGCTGAATGTGCCCATAGACTGATGACAGTTAAGTGTACAGTGCAGATATTTTCCTTAAATGTTGTATGTATTCTTTTATATATTACATAATAACGTACTGAGTGATTTAAATAAACTTTATGCAGCGGCAATGCTTTGTCATCAAGAAACAAATTAGGTAAATATTTCAGCAGACGGTATTTTGAAATATATTTCGTATTTTTTTCCCAGAAAATAGGATTTGAAATGTTAGAGCCTATTTTGTCGGAAAATAGCTTTTAAAGATACAACATCAATCTGTCGGCTGCTGAATTTACCCAGAGAGTGGTGACGGTTAAGCATGCAGTGCAGCGACAACGTTTTGTCACCAAGAAATGAAGAACATACATGAATTAAGTTTTCCAACTCTCTGGGCTAATTCAGCAGATGTTGTTTTTTTTCTTATTCCCCCCCCCCCTCCCCTCCCACCCCCAAAAAAAAAACAAAAAAAAAAACATGATTTGGCATTTTATGCAAATTGTCTCCATTGAGAAAACAGGATTAAACATTTCATGCAAATTGTCTCCAATGGAGATGTCAAATCTTGTTTTCTGGGAATCATGCAAATTGTCTCCAATTTGCATGAAACGTTCAACCCCGTTTTCTGAAAAAAACAATAAGAAAACTATTTCAAAATGTCGCCTGCTGAAGATTTTACTCTGATTGCTAAGCCGTTAATGACCGTTTCAGAACAAGGTATTAACCCTTGTAATCAAGTAGTCTGATTGGCTGAAAATTAGAAATGGGCGCGGCATCTTAATTTATTCAGCAGAACAAGGGTTAAAGAAATAGCAGTAATGAGCCCCGATGTACGAATACGACAACAACAAACTAGGATACCTAATTGTTTAGTGTAATGCACCCAGCAAAGACTTAGATCAGACTGTGCATGTGCACAGGGAAGATAATAGTCTTTGCTGTCCAGCGAAAGCTGATCAGACTGCACTAGGCTTGCAGGTAATCTGAGCCGGGGCACAGCATTTCCCACAAGACTGCATGAGCGCCCAGCGAACATTCAGATCAGCCTACGCATTAACGCAGGCTGATCAGAGTCTTCGCTGTCCGCCTGAAGGCGCTTCTTTGGATCATTGGCTATCCCCAGAGTGTCCTGCGAAGACTCTGCTCAAACTGCGCGGATGCACAGGCTGATCTTAGTCTTCGCTGGGCGCACATACAATCTTATAGAAACTGCTGTGCCCAGGTTCATATGGTTCCCTTTCTCATGCAAGATCGCACACCACCACTTGTACCTGTACGTTCCAACTGGTTGCTGCTGACTGAATTACTGTCGTTTAAGAATTATTTCACATATCCTTGTAAAACTATAAGCGCAAGTCACAATTGTTGCAGACGACATTCATTTTTTTTCAAGACCGTAAGGCTTGACTTTTCATGTGAATCGTCTGCAGATTCACAAGAAATGTCAGGCTTTAGTTTCTCGAAAAAAACAAACAAAAAAAAAAAAACATCATCGTCTGCTTCAAGTATCAAGACAATACATGCATTTATAAACGAGCAGCTAACATTTTGCACGCGATGGGCAAATTCAGTAGATGACATATTGATTATATTTTTTCCAAGAAAACAGGTTTTGACATTTCATGCAGTTCGGCTCAAGACAAGACAATTTGCATGTAATGTCAAAACCGAGTTTCTGGAAAACATAAGAAAGTATTTCAAAATGTCTGTTGAAAGTTTTACCCAGCACGCTACAGATAGCTACACAAACCGGATGCTTTGACTCTGTACATCGAGAGCCTCAGAGGTACAAAGTCGAGGAGTGAAAAACGGGTGAATGGCCCCTAAACCGGTGAATGGCCCCTGTATTATATTTTATTAAATGACGTATGAATGTAACCAATTATAAGGGGATTTAATATACTACGTAGATGTTCTGCAGGTTTTACAAGGGAGACAACTTTTGTGATTTCCTGTTTGCTTCCCTGCATACCATTCCCCTTTTAAAAAGGGGCCTACTCTAAAAGAAAAAGAATCGGAGCAAATTCTTTCCTTTTAGAGTAGACCCATTTTCAGAAAGGAGGTCAAAACCAATTCCACATAATTATCTCCCTTGAATGTATACCCATTCACCTTAAAGTGAACACAAGTCATTCATGACCGAGAATAGAAGCAGTATACCAGACTAGGTCTTGAGACGGCTGTCGGTCACGGAAGAAATGACTTTCGTCTGAGTTAAGGATTATTTGAGCCCATCAAGCGAAAATGTGTCTTCGGTCATGTGTGGACAGCGAAGGGCCACATCAGTCTGCGCGGATGCGCAATCTGATCAGGGCCTTCAGTGTCCGCTATAAGAATCATTGGTTACAACAGAATATATGAATGGAAAGCAAAGACCCGGATGATATTTTGCGCATGCGCAGGATGATCTGAATCTGCGCATTTTGTGCGTGTTCGAAAGTACTTTTTCGCTTGACGCGGCCCATTTAATGTACATTATTTTTTATTATTATTTTCTTTATGTTTGCACATATGGAAGCCACGCAGTAAGAATCTATTTCCAAAGTTTGCACGCACGGACGGAAGGACGGACGGGCACATTAACACTAAACGGTCACCACAAGTGGACTGAACAAGAAGAGATTCTGACTGCCCGCAAAGTTGCATTAAACCTTTACCACTCTCTAGGCTTATTCAGCAGACGGCAAATTGATGATATTTTTTTTTCTCCAGAAAACAGGATTTGACATTTCATGCAAGTTGTCTCCATCGAAGACAATTTGCATGTAATGTCAAAATCTGTTTTCTGGGAGACATAAGTAAAGAACGTCAATTATTTATGTCGTCTGCTGAAAATTTTACCCTGAGTGCTAAGCGTTATTTAAAGCACCATAACTTTTTTTTCAGTTTCCATATTTTTTTAATCAGGACAGTTTCTTTCATACTGCAAATAAACATTTGAAGTAAGCATTTGAAAATTATACGAATCTGCCTAGTTCATAACGACATATGGACAATGAACATTGTACTAACGAATAGCGTTTTACAAATACGATCATATCCAAGCTAGCATTCTTTATAAATCTACAGCGGGCCGTTATCGGCCCGTCAGCTACCCTGACGGGCCGATAAGGGCCCGCTATAGATTTATGTAGAATGCTTACTGGGATATAGTCTGTTTGGTCGCTTTCGTCTAAATGGACGTGTTTTACTTGCCCTGTTATCCTTACTCCTAAAAGCGAGTCTTGATAGTGAGATTTACCAGGAAGCAACACTATACAACCATAAGACATAAGAAAGTTTATTTGAGCCCACCAAACGAAAATGCTCCTTCGGGTCCTTCGCGGACAATGGAGGCCTAAATCAGACTGCGAGGATCAGGGCCTTCACTGTCGCAGAATCATTGGATACTACAATGTATGTATGGAGAACAAAGGTTCGGATGATGCTTTGAGCATGCGCAGGATGATCTGAATCTGCGCATTTTGAGTATGTTCGAAGGCACCTTTTCGCTTGACGCGGTCCATTAAATGTCGGTTTTCATAATTACAGCTATTAACATTAGCCATTAGGCTATTGTTTTACCAACAAACATGAGAGGAACACTATATATGTATAAAAATAATGACACATCATAGAAAGAAACAATATCACAGATTAAGCACATTTTTATAGTAAAATCAATTTAAGTTAAACTTCAAGCAGAATGTATATGTATTATGCACATTTGCCGCATACAAAATATCTCATACAGAGATAAAAGTTGTATAAAGAAATCTCACACAGGTTAAGAAAAATCCTTAAGAAATGGTTAAAAATATCCTTTAAAAATGGTTAAAATTAAAAGTTGTGTAAAGCTCTATTGAAAAACTTTAACCTTTTAATTGTTTAAATATAAACAGACTACCAAGCGCGAATAACGAAAGAGGATGGGAATAAAGCATCTCTTATGGCACATATATGCAATATCACGAGCACTTTAGGAAAATTCAAAAAAGTTATCGTCCGGAAACGAAAACTTAGTACGGACAGACGTACCACAGACGGACGGACATACGACACGCGAACGTTCTCACAGACGGACATATATGTGGCTAATCATCAGCATAAAAATACGTAGGTGGCAAAAGATCAAATATTTGCCACTTAAATACAACTTTTACGGAATAAATCACATTTTTACTCATGACTGACTACTTTAGAGGCAAAATGTACACATTTTTAGCGACCTATCTACCTTGTCGTGTGTACGGGTCTAAACAGGCAATCAACGTGAAATCAAAATACCCCGCCACTGTCGTGTGGCAGATTATATAACAAGAGCACCATGGTGGTCATTAGGCTCATCTGTACTAAAAAGTAGGTCAGTGTTTACAATATTCATTAATCCTGGAGGACTTAACTCTCTAAATATCCATGTCATCCCTAACCTGCAAGTTAAAGGAAGATCCGATTAAAACCGACGGAGCTATGCAGCATACAAGGTTAAAAATAGGTGTCTTTAGCAATCAAGGGATACAACTATGCATGAGATTGTGTAGGTTATTAAACCATTTCGGAATCTATAAAGGGTTATAACATTCTTAATGTTTGGTGTACTGTAACCTCAAAAGAATACACGATGCTCCACCTTATGGTCATACCATCCAATAAATTTCAGCTTGATAGATGAAAATTGTACAAGGAGATGGCTGCAAATAAAGCTGTGTGTGAACTATCTTTAAAAAAATAACTCAATCAAGATTTGGTGTACTGTAACCGCGAAATATTGGGCTGAAAACAGCATCAGTTAACCCGAAATAAAGTCATATCTGAACAATCTTTAAAAAGTCATGACTCTACCAAAATTTGGTGCACTGTAACTTTGAAACAATATGCGCTATACTACCTCATAGTCTAACTGTCTACCAAGTTTCTTAATCTCATTCAATAAAAACTGCAGGAAAAGTTATTCGGAAACGAAGTTATGTCTGAAAAATCTTTAAAACACGGTGATAACTTTATCAAAGTTTGGTGCACTGTGACCTCGAAATAATATGCATTATACTACTACATGGTCTTACTGTCCACCAAGTTAAAACCTCATTTGATGAAAATTGTAGGAGGATTTATCTGGAAACAAAGTTATGTCTAAGAAATGTTTAATAAAAAAGTGATAACTATCAAAGTCTGGTGTACTGTAACCTCGAAATGACCCGACCGATGAAAACTGTTGGAGGAGTTTGCCGGAAGTGAAGTCATATCTGAAAAATCTCTAAAGAATAATGACTATTTATTTTTGATGTATTGTAACCTCAAACCAATATGCCATATACAACCTCATAGTCTAACTGACCACCAAGTTTCAACCTCATTTGATGAAAACTGTAGGAGGATTTATCTGGAAACAAAGTTATGTCTAAGAAATATTAATAAATAGTGATAACTCTATCAAAATGTGGTGTACTTTAACTTCAAAATACTATGCACTGTATCGCGTCAAGCTGTCCACCAAGTTTCAACCCGATCTAGTATGTAAGGTTCAGGAAGATCTGATCAAAACTGAACGAGTTGTGCTGATGGCATGGTCAAAAATAGGCGTTTTTCAGCAATCAAATGGACGTAATTCTAAAATAAATAATCTGATCTGGACTGTTTTCTCATTCATCCAAGGCTTCATCCAATAAATAATCTGACCTGGACTGTTTTCTTATTCATCCAAGACTTCATCCAATAAATAATCTGATCTGGACTGTTTTCTTATTCACATCCAAGACTTCATCCATGTCCACCCCATTTGCAAGTTTCAGGATGATCCGATAAAAACTGAACGATTTATGCTGATGATAATGTCAATAAAAGCATCACATACATTGCATGATACCCCGCCACTGCAGAGTAACAAAATATGTTTGATGTGTAATTACCCTAACAAAAATTGGTGTACTGTAACCTCGAAACAATATGTATCGTATTACTTCATAACTGGTTCTGGTGAAAACAGTAGGAGTTAGCCTGTAAGTAAATGCATGAGGATGCTTTCATAAGTAATAACTATTAAAATTTGGAGCACTGTAACCTTGAAAGAATATGAAAATTTGGTGTATCGTTACCTGGCTGCAATTCTCCACATCTTTTTTTTTCTATTCAACAGCATACAAATAACAGCTTGATCAGATGAAAACTATAGGAGTGAGCTGGAAATGATTTAATGCTTGAACAATATTTAAAGAGCTATAACTCTACCAAATTTTTGTGTACCGTAGCCTCGAAACAATATATGGGCTGTATCACCTCATGATCTAACTGTCAACTAAGTTTCAATGCGATCCGATGAAAACTGTAGGAGTTAAAAAAGCGTAATAACTCAAACTGTCAAAATTTCGTGTACTGTAGCCTTGAAAATAATATGCGCTGTACCACCTCATAGTCTAACTGTCCAGCAAGCTTCAATGTGATCCTATGAAAACTGTGGGAATTATCCAGAAACGAAGTGCGGACGGACGGACAGACGGACTGACAGACACGGGAGGGTTTACCATAATACCCGGCCACTATCATGTTGTGGGGTATAAATATAAGCTTTTTAACAATCAAGGGGTGTAACTGTAAGACAAATCAAGTCTGGCAAGATTTCGAACTCATCCGAGATTGCATCCATGTCCACCTTATCTGCACGTTTAAGGAAGATCCAATTAAAAACAAATGCCAGAGTTATGCTGATGACAAAGTCAAACAGAGGCTTTTTTCAGCAAGCACGGGGATGTAACTCTAAGATTAGTTATCCGATCTGGCAGTTTTGGAACTCCTCCGAGATTTCGTCCAATTAAATTCCCAATTACTGCAAATTTCAGGAAATCCAATCAAAGGTGAATAAGTTATGCTGATGGCAAAATCAGAGGCTTTTTAAGCAAACAAGGGGACCTTACTCTAAGATTCTTTATCCAATCCAGCCAGTTTTTCAAAATTGTCTGAGATTTCATCAAGTCCACTTTGTCTGCAAGTTTCAAGAGGATCCGATCAAAACTGAACGAGTTAAGCAGGTGACAATGTCGAACAGAGGCTTTTCAGCAATCAAGGGGACGTAACTCTAATATTACTGGTCCAATCTGGCCAGTTTCAAACTTGTTTGAGAGTTCATCAATGTCCACCTTATCTGCAAGTTTCAGGAAGATCTAATCAAAACTGAATGAGTTATGCTGATAACAAAGTCGAACAGAGGCTGTTTCAGCAATCAAGGGTGTGTAACTCTAAGATAAATGATCCCATCTGGCCAGTTTTCAAACGTCCGAGATTTCATCCGTGTTCACCTTATCTGCAAGTTTCAGGATGATCAGATTAAAAAAGGGTAAGAGAAAAGACCAGGGAGTGTCACAATCACAAGCCACAGCCCATCCCAGACACGAAGAGGAAGAGGAAACTGACAAAACCAAACAAGCGCACATCGAACACACGTACGAAAAGCACTAAGATTAGCCCTCTCTTCCCCAAGCCAGGTAATCGCAATGCTAAAAGGACTGAAAAATACAAGAACAAAATAACACAAGACAAGACTTAAAACAAATCGCCTCGTAGAATAAACCACAAAGCAACAAAGAGTAAGATTAACACCGGTAAAATTGAGCGAGTTATGGTAACGACAGGCATTTTTCCCACTGTGTCTATGGGACCGTGTGGTTGCCATAGCAACCAAGGTTTTCAATGGATTTTCATGAAAAAGCTTATGTTATTGATGCCCCACCAGAGGCATGCTATAGATGAAAAATAATTGAGATCAACCTGCAGACTGTGGAGATATAAATCGTCAAAGGTGCTGACGGACCAGGTGAGCTAAAATATCACTTACTATTCACAACACAGCAAACAAAATAAGCTGATAAGCAATACTTCACATGTGTGAAAAAAATCTTTGCAAGGTGCATGTTATGAACAGATAAACACTGGCACCGACAAAAGAATTAAAACGGAATGAGCATTATGATGCTGCCAGATTGTCGAAATGCTCGAGTCCATGGTGGTCCTACTTGTGGCTTTCTTCAGAATGTCTGCGAAGATCTCTGCTTTGATCGATCACACTGTGATTAACTGGCTTACTATGATGTTTCACTGATGAGGGCGGGGATCCCTATGTGGACCAAAACAAACTTCGTATTACGACCGTCATCAGAATTAATTTTGCATTTTCATCGGAATCAAACAAGTTTAAGTGCCTTAGTGGGTTATAATGTTGTCTGTTCCATTCTAATATATGATATGGCAAATTATCCGGTAAGGAAGTCGGTATCAAGGAAATGGGGTGTACACCAAAGATTTCCTATTTCCGCAAGGTAGCTTGTTCTTGATAACCATGCCAGAACACTGACTATATTAATTTTTTAATGCTTGTGGTAATGGCGATTTGGCGTTTTACATTCCTTTCAACATCATTTAACTCATATCGAGATGATCGAGAATGATAATGAAAGGTTCTGTGTAAAGATGTAACATACAGTCATGTGCTGAATTTCGCCTCCAATAGACCAGTTTAAACACTACGTCACACAATCAAATCATTCCGAACCTCGGTCTTTAATGAAGAGACTCGTTCTGGTTTGGATGGCAGAATGTTGTTTACGTTTATCGGACATTGAAATGGCCAAGGCTTTTCAGAAAAATAAAGCAGCTTTCTTTCGTCAAAAGTTTATTTTCATAAGAGGTTCTCGTCGACTGATCATTTAAATGTCATAGACACAAATATTAGCGCACATTTTATCTACCAACTAGCTAAAACTAGGCGTCAAAATGGTCACCATAAAGCCATTATTACGGTTGCGAGTGTGCCTGCTGATATTGGAAAATATCATTGAAACAATTGTATTTATTTTAGGAAAAGCAGTCAAATTGCTTCTTAAAGCTGTATTTAAATTACTAGATAAAAAATTTACGATTGAATATTAACCAAAAGGAATTTATTATCCAAGTAAAAGTTGGCTTGAATCAATTGGTATCAATCGAACCAGAAATGTTTTTGCCATCCACAATCTTTGGTTACGTGGCATAACATTGTAATCACGTGGTCAGTAGCCCGGATGAAAACAATAACATTAAGAAAAAGGTCTATAAGATTCAAATCTAGGACCTCGTGATCTGCACTCGGGGATGTTAACAACTTGGGTATCTGAACGCTTCATTGTAATAATGGACTAATTAGTCCTGTGGCAATGCCTGACTATTACTTTTTCTTTTCATTTGTAAAATCAGTTTGCGATTTTGATGAGACTTCCCATGGCGGTCATGTTTGTAGTTTTCGTGTGTTCTGGCTTTAGATCGCCATTGAACCCTTTACTTTTTTTTTTATTATATATTTTTTCTGATGTTTCACAGATGAGCTAGAGGACCCCTGTGCGAACCGATCATATATTCATAGTTTATAGCTGCATCAGCATTAAAGGTGATGTTTTGCATGAGTAAAATTGGTTGACGCCCACACCCCAGTAGTTTTCCTGTTGAACATTCCAAGGCGGTTCATCTGTTGCAGTTCGTTAGTGCGTCGGTGGTATCATATAAGGCATTTGTTTTGTCATTATTTGTTCAGCACCTCTCCTTGTTAAGGTGCCTCGGGAAGGCTGTCTTTCGTGATTGAGGCATTTCCTGGGTATCTTCACATGGTTTTCCTAGTGTCCTTGAAATCCTAACCAAACATTACCGATACTGCAATTCTTGGCACAAGCAGACTATTTATAAGCACCAGTCTGCAAATGAATAGTCGATATGCGGACAAAACAAGTCATGTATAGTTTAAATTACATCAGGGCTATGGGTAAACGTTGTGTACTCAGAAAATAACAGCTTTAAACCCCGTACCTTCCAAAATTCTTTCTGCTGACCTTTCGAAGGGGATACATCATGTAATTCTGGTACGGTTCCTCATTGTTTGTTCATTCCGTTTTGTTAAAGTGTTACCTGGGGTTATCATTACGTCACGATAAAATCTCATCACGAAAACATACCTATATAATGTTGACCCCCTTAAACCCCACTTTTATATAGTATATTTCTGCTCAGAAACATAGCTTGTGGGTACTCGTTAGAACCGCCTCGCCGAGGCGGTTCTAACGAGTACCCACAATCTATGTTCTGAACAGAAATATGAAAAATATCAGAATTTTTATCTGAAAATTTTCATTTTTTGGTGGTAAAATTTTCAGTATATATGAATAGGCTTGTTTTCGTAATGTAAAGGGTAATCTTTGGAATCAAAGAAAATATAAGCTGCACTATGGTGAAGTACGCTGAGACGTTTTTATGGCCGCCACGTGGTAATTAACATCAGCTGCAGTTAAGCAAAATTAAAAAAAAAAATAAATAAATAAATAAAAAGTAGCCTGTGGAAACAAAGAACACACCAAAGAATGAAAATCGGAGACTAGGTTGTTTTTGTTAAGCTGCATGCCTAATCCGGTGCCTTGAGAGGGAGACTATATTCTGAGCTTGTGGCCTTTCCGGTTTTTTTATTTCTTTTATACTAGTGCTAGATTAAAGTCCAGAATCTCAAAAAATGCTGAAGACTACTTGATAATTCTCTGTCCATATAAATGTTATATCCTTATGAAGCAGACTGTGGTATAGTTCAGCTATCAACGTAAAGTTATTTTTTGATTTTCCTTTAATAGCTATATAGTCCTAAAACACTCACTAGTTTCATTTGGTTTCTTGGGAATAGATGTTGCTTGACTAGTCAACATCTCTAGTCTTGCTAAATACCATTTTCTGATACTAAATGTCCTAAAAAGTTCACCCCTATCAATGATCGGTTGCACTTGGAATATTGTCATTTCCACCCTGAATCACTCAGAAACGGCAGTTCTTGCTAAAATTGTATTCATCAGTATTTTTAGTGCATGCTATTATTTAATACAAATACAAAAAGCAGAACTAAAACCGGATCTTTAAACGTCTGTAAAGCCGCTGGTGCATTGGTCAACTCAAATGGCACGATATCAGAATTAGATCACCGGTGCAAACTTGCTTTGTTCTCAGTCCTTAAGCTTTGAATCTCACAAAGCGTCAAGCCACTCACCTGAAAACACATCCTGCATAAATGTCTTTGCAGTTTTATTTTTTTCATGCTTACTGAAAGAAACTTCATAGTTTCCGTATTTGCTACAGTTGTGTTGATGTCCTTATTTGACTTTTTTTTATAAAAGATTCTAAGACGAATGTCCTAAAGAGGCATGAACTCAGTCACAAAACTAAAAACAGCTGAAGTGTCAAGTTTTCTGGGCAAGACTAGCTAGTCCTCATCACCGACCCAGACATAAATTTTCTAAAGGCAGTGTCTAGAGTGCTGGTACCGGCACCCTAGACTCGGAGGCTAGAGTACCCGTACCGGCATTCTAGCCAACAGGTCTAGAGTGCCAGTACCGGCACTCTAGCCAAGTCTAATAGGGCTGGCTAGAGTGCCGGTATATTAATTCTTTGTTATTTCCACCATCTGCCACCTAGAATCGAGATAAATGACAAAGTAACCATTCCGTTCCATCATCTGCCACCTAGAATCGAGATAAATGACTTAAAGTAACCATTCCGTTTGTTGTTTTCCTTTTCCTTCCGTACTTAGACGCCATCTTGTAAGGCAGTAATATGTAGAAATGTAACGACTACTAATTGTCCTCACCCCCTCCCCCCACCTCCAACCCACAGCCCATCAAGACTCTCAAACATGTAAAACATGCAATATGCCGCATGCGAACATTCGGACATGGCAATATTATTTGTAAAAAAGCTCATACTTGTAAAGTGTTAAAAAATGACATTTTAAAGAATGAGGGCTTTTCATTATATATATAGATAGAAAAAGCAAAAACTTTAATGCATAGCAGTCTTGGTATTGTTTTTTTTTTTTTTTTTTTCAGCAGACGACATTTTGAAATATTTTTTCACATTTTTCCCCAGCAAACAGGATTTGACAATTGAAATATCAAATCCTGTTTTGGCGACAATTTGCATGAAAAGGCAAATCCTGTTTTCTGGGAAATAAGAGAAAAATATTGCCAATTTGTCGTCTGCTGAATTAGCCCAGAGAGTGGTAAAGGTTAAAGAAAGAGACTATTACAATGGGGTATTTGTTTGATTAGAGAATTTCAGAGTTGTCCTCACCCCATCCTTTCACCTCCAACCCACACCCCATCAAGACTCTCAAACATGTAAAACGTGCAATATGCCGCATGCGAACAGAAAAGACCTAAAACAGCAGACGCACCCAAAATCGGAGATTGCGGGAGATCAGCCAACGACATTAAACGCTGCGCTTTGCGAGAAAATAATATATACGAAACATATGAGTCTAGTACCAGCAGACCTAGTTCAAAGCTGCATTTTATTTCATTCGTTATTACGTTAAATAAATTAAATGTTCAATTAATGTAGGGATGTAGTTTACTGTTATTTACAATAATAATTCAAAGGGAGTCATAATGCGCAAAACGCTAGCTAGCTCCTTAATACATATAGTCAATTTTATAAAATGCTTATTTTCAACACTTCTGCATGTCTGTCCATGTAGGGTGGAAACAAAGAGCTCTCGTCTTTTCATAATAATATATTTATTTCCATTATTGTTATTTTGATAATAATAAGCCAATACTAAAGTGTCCCTCATTAGTAGTCATTACATTTCTACGTATTACCGCCTTACAAGATGGCGTCTAAGTGCGGAAGGAAAGGAAAACAACAAACGGAATACTATACTTTAAGTCATTTATCTCGATTCTAGGTGGAACGGAATGGTTACTTTAAGTCATTTATCTCGATTCAAGGTGGCAGATGATGGAAATAATAAAGAATTAATATATTACCGGCATTCTAGCCAGCCCTATTAGACTTGGCTAGAGTGCCGGTACCGCACTCTAGACCTATTGGCTAGAATGCCGGTACCGGCACTCTAGCCTCTGAGTACCGGCACTCTAGACACTGCCTTTTCTAAATTCCCGGAATGGGCTCAATAATCACAATGAACCATAAAATATAAAATACATTATAGTGAAGTATGGAGAGACGTTATAAGGCCACTGTATGATACTAACACATCTGTAGTGAAGATAAATAGATTCCAACAGGAATGACCACTGAAAGCATTGCATACACTCACAAAACTGAAAACAGCCAGTGTAAAGTTTCTGGGCTAAACTAGCTAGTTTTGGTAGACATCATCAGTGATCATTTGTATAGACATGTCATACATACTATGCTGTGTTTGTAATACCTTGACAGATTTACTGATAATAAGGGACCAGGGAATATGGTACAGTAAAGTATGTGGAGACATATTATGACACTAATACCAGCTGTACTGAAGATAAACATATTCTAAAAGCAATGACCCTTGAGAGCAATGAACACACTCACAAAACGGGCACACACCAAAGCGTAAAATGTTTTGGGTCAGACTAACTAGTTTCGGCCAATAAGGCCACATCACTGGTCCTCACATAAACTACAAAAACCCTGGGCCCGGTTGTTCAAAGCATCGTCTGCTTTACGAGCTTGTTAGTGGTCAAAATGTTAACTGTTCTAGTATGTACAATATCTAATTCACATGTAGTTTTGCTGAAAAATGTGAGTAGCTTTTGCAAATACAAAAGCTACTCACATTTTTTTCAGCAAAAATATTAGCATTTATACCATAGTTAATAATCAAAGTATTAACGATACGTTAACTAATGACACCGATAGTTTTGAACAACTGGGCCCTGAAATGGACTCAAAGCACCTGAAAAGATAAACTACATTACACTACGACCTCTTTATAACACAGTTCTTTATAACACCATTTTGGATATAACACGGTTCAAAGATGGATCCCAAAAATGTATAGATTATATTGAAAAATGACCATAAATGGTCATTTTTCAATATAATCTATACATTTTTGTTTGGCTATAACACGGTTGTTTAACTAACACGCTTTATGCTATGGACCCCAATAATAGTGTTATAAAGAGGTTGTCGTGTATAATGAAGTATGGGGAGACATTTGCCAACTGCTGCATGGCTCTAACACCTGCATTCTAAAAAGAATGACTCTAGAGAGCAATGAACACACACACACAAAGCCGAAGAAATCGAAGTTTTAATATACTGAACCACAAAATAAATGCAACACTTCAGAACCACAAAAGAAAGGAAAACTAATAATAAAACTTATCAAGTGTGAAAAGATTTCACACCTAATTATTTGTTTGTGTTGAGGTTTTACGGCCCAGTCAACCCAATGGGGTCATGTCGAGCGTGGTCAGTTTACCTAGCCACACGTTTACTGGGCAGGCTTAGTCCTCTAAGCGGTTAACCAGTATTGTGCACATTCTTTCGCCAGAAATCACACCTAATTATATCTTCCGGTTAATACAACAAGATGTGTTTGTTGCAAAGATAACAAACGTTATCCTGAATTAACCATTGTCCTGCTGAATAAATTAAGATGCCATGCCTACTTCCAATTTTCAGCCAATCAGATTACTTGATCCAGTTTGTTGATACAAATTCTCATACTTAATGGCAAACAGTGCAGATCCAGATCAGTTGGCTTCTTCAGAAGCAAACTAATCTGGATCTACACTGTTTGTAAAGACAGGGTATATCCGGGATCAGCAGGACTAGGGTTAACAATATGATTATTACCTTAATTGAAACTACATAAGGGTTAAAAAAAACAAACTGACTGTATGTTCTTTTTATATATTTTATTTTGTCTTTCACAGCTGAATTTTAAGCTGAATGGATATACTTTCGTGTGAGGCAAGTACCATTTTCTCAATCCAAGCCTGTTCAGCGTCACTTGCAGGGATGATACTAAAGCTAAAACAGTAATATGCTATATCTAAAATGAGCCTTGGCAAAGCATTTACTACAAGGTTGCATGTGCTTTCTACAAAGATTGAGATCGGCCTGCACAGTCTGAGTCTTCACGTGGTGCTCTGTAGGTAGCCAAGGATCCAAAGCATCTTTAACAGACAGCAAAGACCCCAACCCGCCTGTCAAGAAGGCTGATATGTCTTTGCTGCACACACATACAATCTTGCAGGAAATGCAGTGCCATGGCCAGTCTTGTTTTAACCCTTGTCATGCTGAATAAATTAAGATGCCCACTTCTAATTGTTAGCCAATCAGATTACTTAATTCAGGTTGTTGATATTTGTTTGTTTGTGTTGAGGTTTTACAGCCCAGTCAACCCAATGGGGTCAGTTTACCTAACCACACGTTTACTGGGCAGGCTTAGTTCTCTAAGCGGTTAACTAGTATTGTGCACATTCTTTTGCCAGAAACTGACAACTGCCCTTCTTGAATCAGTGGAAGGGAGAGAATGACCGCAGAAAATATTTCATGATCGATCTCATGAAAGAATGTTGCCGACCTCGGCGGGGGTCGAACCTGCGACCTCTGGTCTCCAGTCGGACGCGCATCCAACTGAGCCACTGAGGCCCAGGTTATTGATATAAATTCACATACTGAATGACAAACAGTGCAGATCCAGAAGCCATCTGATCTGGATCTACACTGTTTGCAAATGCAGGGTATATCCGGGTCAGCAGGACAAGGGTTAAATAATAGTAATGTAGTTTGAAGGGATGCATACACCCAGTAGCACCTGCTTAAGTGGAACTCAATTTTCAAAGACACTAGTGTGGACTATATGTGCCAAAGAAAATAAAAGCATAAACTGCATTTAACCCAGTTAAAAATTGTGAACTATATCTCTAGCTGAACTTTTAAGTAAACAGTCTGCTACTGTGATCATCATCTCCCTGCTTCATCATCATTTCAAATACCCAGTTCTGACATTGTAATCAGTATGGCACCTTTCTTCTGGGCATGGTCTTCTCTGCCTTTAATTTCATCTAAAATAAAGAGAATATTTCAGACTCACAGTAGGAAAATCACAGCATAGCACCAGATAAGGCCCTTAATCAATCCCAAAGTAATGATGTTTTTCTTATTTCTCCATGAAAACATAATGAGGGTTGAGCACAAGACTGGCGTAAGTCAGATGGTTGTTTTTCCCCAAACCTAATCTCCTTACCATGAAGGCGTTATGAAGATTACAACATTTCTTTCTGTAAACAATGAAAATTTAGGTGCCACTGCTCGTATGAGCAATGGCACCTAAATTTGCACTGTTTACAAAGGGGTCCAAGTTGCCCCTAAACAAGGGTTTCAAAAATATGTTTGAGTTACTATAGTCTTGCGCTCAACCCTCGATATATTGTGGTACTCATTTGAAGCACCCACCCAGGCACTTCTAAATGAGTACCATAACAAATGTTTTTGTGGAGAAATAATGATGCCCGCTCTTATCTGGTCCTATGATCACGGCTATTAAAAAAATTTACTTATTGTGTAAATTCAGACAGTAATGATAAAAAAAAAATGTCATGTCTTAAAGTTTGGAATTAATCCAAAGAATTCTTCAAAAGAAGAATTTTCACTTACTATGACAGTTTCGATTCTCATCGAGAACAATCATCATACTATGACCTTGACCTTCTTGACTTGTCTGAGTCTCTGATTATTCTCCCTGTCAACTACTTTTGCCCCTATTAAGGGATGACATGGTTAGGCTAGGGGATATGATCTGTCACTGCACTTTTGTTAAAACATGTTTCAGATGACTTGATGACTTTCACTTGACCCTTTTGGAATCTTTCTGAGTAACAGCGACAGGCCTTTGTTTATCACTAATAACCTGTCTAATAGTAAGCAGTCCATGTCTGTGATAGTACTGCTTTTTTAAATCCCAGCACTGTTGGCAAATGGTACCCAATTGTGCATCAGAACCACTTGAGTCTTATTCCATGCAATCCTCAGACTCTTAGAAATTCAAGGACTAACTTCTATTTGGAGAGGCAGAGTCCATAGGCATATAAGTGTATAACAAAACTACCAGAAAAAAGGGGTTCTTGTAAATATTTTTCTTATTTCTCTGTGAAAACTCTGTTGTCAGTACTCATTACAACTGCCTTGGCAAGGCGCTTCTAACGAGTTCCCACAACATAGATTTTTGTGAAGAAATAAGAAAATATCAACACCGGTTGAAAAAAGTACCTTACCTGGAGCTATAACATGCTTGCGCTACATATTAACCCTTAAAATGCCAAGAAAACCTGCATCTGAATATGTCTTCTGTTTATGTCGTCTGCTGAATATTCTTGCGAACTTTTCAAATCTATTTTTGCACACAGGCAAACAGTGTGGACCCTGATCAGACTGCTCCAAGAGGAGCAGTCTGATCTGGGTCCACACTGTTTGCAAAAATGACTTATAAAATCACAAGCAGACGACAAAGCAGACGACAATTGTTGTGACTGGCAGTTTAACCAATTGTGGTCGAGAGACCCGTAAAAGGGTAATTGGCAAACAGTGCAGACCGAGATCAGATGCCGCAGAACGCGGCGTCTGATCAGGGTCTCCACTGTTTGCAAATAGTTAAGCCATTTTTCTCTAGGAATATGTACATCTCATAGCCAGATGTACGTAAAATTGAAATAGGATTCTTCCAATATATAGTGTGAGAGAGTCTATCCAATATACAATGGGTCATGGGTTAAGACTAAGACTTAGAAGTGCTTAAGTGAAGTGCTTCTAATATGTACCAAAAACATATGTTTTTATGAAGAACTAGAGAAAATTATCCAAGAATTATTATCAAATACTCCTCCTTAACCCACATAAGCCTGATGTCCCTTTTGTGGGGCATAGGCAAACAGTGCAGATCTTGATCAGATGCCGCATTATGCGGCATCTGATCAAGGTCTTCACTGTTTGCTTACAGGAATTTTAATTACAAACAGAACAAAAATGAAAAAAATACACCTGCTACCCCTTAAATAACAACTGACTGATTGTGTTGGGGTTTATCGACACGCCAACCCTTGTGGGTCATTTTGTGTTGTCTCCCAGAGATAGGGAGGAAAAGAGATAGAAGAAATAGTAGAGGTGATTAAAGAGAGGGACAGGGAAGAAAGAAGAACAGGAATGAAAGTAAAGAAACAGAAGAAATAAAAATATTCCCCCCCCCCCCCACCCACCCCCCCGTCTACCCTAACCTGCTACAAGGATAGCAAGCCTTGCCCAACTGTAAGCCAATACCAGTTGGACACCCCGGTGACATAAGCTACACAACACCTTCACACCACCTCCATCTTAACAAATGGACTCATCTGATGTATAAGGATGGGAAAGTCCATTAGGCTTATATGGGTTAACAACTCCTCTGAAACTTTGAATCCTTCCTATACTTGTTATAAAATTTAAACAACTCCACCTTTTCTAAAGATATGATTATTTATGTCATATATTTACCTTTGGGGGTGAACTCGTTTGTTTGTCTCCTGTAGACCACAGGCACAAAAGAGAATCTTCCCCTCCTGTTACAAGAGTGCTTGACTGAAGGCAATAAAAAAGCAAGAAAAATCAAAAGAAAGAAAATACATAGCCAAAAATTCCACACCAGCTTATCCCATGTGATAGTGTATATCTAGGAGCAGCTTCTGAAATTTGCAGCTTAGCAGGTCATCAAACATTTGGGTAAGAAGGTGTTCAAATCATTGCTTCAATTTTTGTTTTTTAGAAATGCATAGAATGTATTATGCCAGGATTACAGACAGAACAGGATATTGTATTCTTCAAAGAAACAATGTTTTAATGCTTCTTCTACACGAAGATGGACTTTGTATTCCAACAAATCTGAAGCTGAAATACAGTAATTACCTAACTATCCTAAAATTACAGTTTTATCCATGGTTTTTACCTATTTTTTTTTTTTTTATTTTTTGTTTGTTTTTACATTTGTTTCACAAAATATTAGGTGGAATCTAAGATCAGGGTCTGCACTCTTTGCATATGCATTCTGCCAAATAATTTGGTGCACAAAACTTTAGGACAATTTCTGTAAACTAAATGTCTGGGCCCAGTTGTTCAAAACTAATGATGTCATTAGTTAATGTATCGTTAAACTTTGATCATTAAATATAGCATACACTAATATGTTTGCTGAAAAAAATGCAAAAAAAAAAAAAAAAAAAAAAAAACATTTGCAAAAGCTACTCACATTTTTTCAGCAAAAATACCTGTGAATTAGATATTGTACTTACTAGAACAGTTAACATTTTGACCACTAACTAGCTTGCTAAGCTAATGATGCTTTGAACAACTGGGCCCTGGACACTTCATCCTCCACTAACGAAGTAACTAGATACTGTAAACTACACTGACGAACAGAGAAGAAACTAGCAAGACCGAATAGAAAGCCAGGCTGATTTGAGTGTCATAAGGTACCTTTTCTCATGTTGCAGCTCATATTTGAAACTATTTGACTCATACTGAACAACTGTATAGTAGAATTTATTGTTTTTCAATGACAAATACTCTGTCTTTATGGCTGATTAATCGAGTTGAGGTTTTATGGCCCAGTCAACACAATAGGGTCATGTCAAGCTGGTCAGTTTACCTAACCACACTTTTCCTGGGCAATCTTAGTCCTCTAAGGAGTTGATATTTATTTTTTATCAAATTTACACAGTCTGACATACACAAATGGGGCCACTATCTATTGGTGGGACAGAGCAGTTGTTATATCATAGGTGTTTAACACAACTTTTATGGTATTCCATGTTCTTTGTACACCATTTCTAAGCAAAAACAACCTTATTTTTGAAGATTTAACAAGAAGAATTGTTAATCTTCACCATTATACAGACAGATTCAGCAGACAACAAACTGATGATATTTTCTTATTTTTTTTTCCAGAGAATAGGCTTTGACATTTCATGAAATGCTAAAGCCTATTTTCTGGGAAAGGAATGTCAAAGCCCATTTTCTGGGAAAAAAATAAAAAAAGTAAAACCAATTTGTCATCCGCTGAATTGGTTCAGAGAATGGTAAAGTTTAACCCATTGTAGACTGAATGAACTCCCCCACACTATATATTGGAAGAGTCCAATTTCAATTTGAGGTATGTCAGGCTATGTGATTTAGATATTCCTGGAGAAAAAATGGTTAAACTATTTGCAAACAGTGGAGACCCTGATCAGATGCCACATTATGTGGCATCTGATCTGGGTCTGCACTGTTTGCCAAATACCCTTTTAGGGGTTTCCAGACTATAATGGGTTAATGGTCTACTTCTGTAGGGAGGTGTTCATTTATCAACAAACAGAAAACAACCTGATCAGACTTTGCAGATATGCAGGCTGATTTGGGCCTTAAATTGTTGTGCATATGGCACAAGGGCCTTTTTCTCTCATTGCATATCATATTCTGTACCTTGCTGTCCCAGTGCAAACATCTAACTGTGCATTTATGTCCCTTTGAAAGGCTGCCTACAGCTTCTACATTATCTCCCCTTAGATGAAGAAGTTTTAAGTCTCCACTGAAATTCAAAAAGACATTCTTATAAAACAGATGCACATTAAAATCCTAATGGGAGTCAGAGCCCCAGATAAGAGGATGTTTCAAATATTTGTTTTTTATTTCTCCAAAAAAACATTATTTGTGGGTACTCATTAGAAGTGCCTCACTGAGCTTCTTATTAGAACCCACAACATCCCGTTTTTAGAGAAATAAAAAAAAAAAAAATGATTGAACTAGATGATCCCTAAAGGGGATGAATGCCCCCACTACTGTCAGTTTGGCTTTTATGGCAGAACTTCAAAGTAAATTATGGGTATGTAACTCTAGCAATAAAAATTTGATCAGAGTTCTGTGACCTTTATGCACATTCTTTGCAAATACATGTATTCTTACTTTGCTGTATGTTTCAAATTGAAAACTGTGAAAGTTGCGGAGACACCAACCCTACTGTGCCATATGTATAAGACAAAATTTCTAAGTAAATCCAGGGCATGTAACTCTAGCAATAAAAAATTAATCAGAGTCCTGTGACTTTTATGCACATGCCCAGCCTTACTCTCCAGCAAGTTTTAAATTATTATCTTGAAAACTGTAGCAGAAGATGCGGAGACATGTACCCTACTATGTCATGGTTTCTAAGTAAATCAAGGGTATCTTAACTCTAGCAATAAAAGATTGATCAGATTTCTGTCCCAGCCTATATTCCTACTTGGCTGCAAGTTTCAAATCATTATTTTGAAAACTGCAGGAGCAGTTGCAGAGACACAAATCCCACAATGCCATGTGTATAAGACAAATTTTCAAGGTAAATCAAGGGTAAGTAACTCTACCAAAAATAATTTGATCAGACTTCTGTGACCTTTACACACATGCTCAGTTTATATCCTTACTATGGTGCAAGTTTTAAACCATTACCTTGAAAACTGTTGGAGGAATTGCTGGGACGCATAGCAAACAGTACTTTAAAGTGTGACAGACAGTTACACACGGACGTATGAAGGAGGATAAAACTGTATGCTCTCCTCCACTTCGCAGCAAGGGCCTAAAAATGGCTTATCTGGAGCTATCCAATAGTCTCTGTTCTAAAAATAGCCCTTGTCATTTAATATTTGGAATATGGTATTTCTGATTGGCACTTTTGTTTACAAGACTAAACCTCATTGTACTATTCTAATTTGTAATCCAGAAATTCTGTCTAACAGTATACACCAGGGTTTGTTATGACAAGAATAGAACCAGATATTACAATATACAGTGTAATTACAATGAGAACACAACTCTCCTTTGCAAAATGCTTCTGAAACCTGTTGCTAATCACATCATTTATAATTCTGGGCCCAGTTGTTCAAAGCCTCGTTAGCTTAACGAGCTCGTTAAGGGTCATTTCGTTAACTGTTTTAGTGGATTCAATATACAATATTCTGACATTTTTTGCTGAAAAAATGTGAGTAGCTTTTGCACTGCAAAAGCAACTCACATTTTATCAGCAAAAAATTTCAGCATATTCGCGTATCACTCGATGTAAATTTTAACGAATCGTTAACTAACGACGTCGTTCGCTTTGAACAACTGGGCCCTGCTATTCAAATTCTTTGATGTGTTGGGAAATTCCTTGTCAATTTGCTAAGAAACTTTGGTAGTTTAATACACCATATATGACTTCTTAGTATGATTACAAAATAATAAAACCTCAATGAAAGCAATTTTGTACCTATCATCACTTTAACATACATATTACTAGATCTACTGTCTAATATAAAAACAAAATTTCTACTATTACATGTAACTAATTTTTTCAAGAATTTTATAAGGAGTTACTTTAGAAATGTTCTCGAACAGGTTAAGTGTGAACAGATCAATGAATTTGAAAAATATAACCAGATGTGATTAAATGGGTTATCAAAATGGTTCGAAAGTGTTTTAAGAAGATGTTTTCAATGTACTGTACAGCATCTATTCATACCATTTTAACATTTATCCTGCTATGGGCAAAGTCAGTAGATGACAAAGTGATGATATTTTTTTGCATTTTTCCTAAAAAGTAGGATCTAACACTCATGCAAAAATGTCAGATCTTTCGAAATGTTATCTGCCAAAATTTTTACCCAGAGTGCTAAGCATTAAATATGAAATGTCTGTATTTTGGGGAATCTGATTGTAATGCTATATAACACCATTTAAGATATAAAGCTATTAGGCTATGGCTCCAAACACTTAATTGCCTACGATTTCTATACATTTTAGAAACATTTAGACAGACAGGCCTGAGCAAACCCAGATCAAACTGCTCCCAGAAGCAATTTGATCTGGGTCTAAAGTGTTTGCCAATCTGTCAGCATTTCAAACACATGGTTTTGTTTTAATTTAGGAAGAAGTAACATAAGGAGCTTAGGTGTCAAGGAGACTTGTTAAGGAGGAGTATCTGAAAATAATTCTAGGATAATCTTTCTTATTTCTCCATAAAACCATATTGCTGTGGCACTTCTAATGAGTAGACACAACATGTTTTCATTGAGAAATTGAGAAAATTATCCAAGAATTGTCAAGAAATACTCTTTTAAAGTCCTCTGAGGTATCTGAAATATTAAGAAAGTTACTTCAACTCTTTCATCCCTTATGACCAACACAGATACCTTTGCAAACAGTGTAGATCCAGATGAGATGGCTCATAATGAGCCATTTCATCAGGATCTACACTATTTGCTAGCCTATTATTGATTTTTGACTGAGATCCCTATTTACAACAATGGCTGTGTCCAATTTCAGAGATGGAAGAGTCCATTTCAGAAACTTAGGGATGAAAGGGTTAATGAACAACATTAACTCTTTCACTGCCACAGATGATAATAATAGGCTTTTACAAACAGCATAGATCCAGATGAGATGGCTCATAATGAGCCGTCTCATCAGGATCTAGACTATTTGACATTCAGTCTTTCAACTTTATATATAATCTTCTTTACAACTGATAGTTTGTTAAAAAAAAACAAAAAAAACAACAACAAAAAAATAACAAAGCACATGACAAATGCAGTCTGAAATTTGGAGCCAAAAGAGTTAATTATATGACATGTATTTACTTGTGTTTGCCTCCCAGAAGGTAAATGTCATCACTGTCTGTGAAGAAATGGTCCACCAAATATTCTATAGGGTCTTCCTGAAAAATATAGCATATTTTGTTTCCAGTAACAACTTTTACTTTTACCACTGTCTAGGCTAATTCAGCAGATGACAAATTGGTAATTTTTTTCTTATTTTTCCCAGAAAACAGGATTTGACATTTCATGCAAAATGTCTTTATTGTAGACATTTTCCCAGAAAACAGGATTTGACATTTCATGCAAACTGTCTCCATTTTTTTTTTGCAGAAAATTTGTGAAATGTCAAATCCTGTTTTCTGGGAAAAGTAAGAAAAATACAACTTTGTTGTCTGCTGAAAACTTTACCCAAAGGATGGCCTAAAAACAAACTCCTACACATCATCCATGCGCTCTTCAAAAGCAAAACAGAAGAGCATCTCATAGCCCTAGATAAGAGGGAGTATCATGTAAACATTTTCTTATTTCTCCACAAAAAAATATGTTGTGGGTACTGACATTAGAAATTACAGTGAACCCTCGTTACAACGACGGCATTTGTTTCCAAAAATTTTGCCATTAAAATGAATTTGCTGTTGTAAAGAATCTATAATGGACAGAATCATATGTAAGAAAGATCTTGCTTAATTCTTATTCCTCAGTGAACATATGTTTTAGAATTTTTGTTAGAATTGCCTCGGTGACAAAACTTTTTGCAGGACCCTCGTATTCAATGTCAATCATTAAAATAATTCTCCAAAACCACAGTCAGATTTCAAAACTTTCAGTTTTTCAGTTTTTTTCTGTCTCTCCCCTATCCGATCAAATAGGCTTCTGTGCCAACCACGCACACTCTACTTAAACAACTTCTGGTGATAAATATTTAATGCACACATATAGTAGATGTATCATCGCAAAAGTGTCAACTCTTTCCAGCAATGGTCACATATGGTGCTAGTCTCTTGGAGTTTTCTTTTTTTTTTTTCACAACTATTTGAAGCAAACATCGGTTTGTAACATGACTCGCTGTCACCCGATAGTCACGTGATCATGACTATTGTGCTAATAGTAAGCCAGCCCATAGATACATGACATATGCAAGTGTGAAGTAAACTGATGTAAAATGAGAGAAATAACATGTGCTTAGGTAGGAGTATCCCTTCAAAAGACCCAGATCAGAAACTTTCATAGCAGGACAAGGGTTACACAAACACAGATTGTCATGTGACTTGCTATCACATGATGGAGAAGTGATCATAGCCAGTCTGCTTACAGTTAGCTTGTGTATAGGTACATCATGTCAGCAAGTATGAATAAAATTGGTAAAAAATTGAGGAAATAACGGTTGCTCAGGTAAGGGTACCCCCTTCCATAGACCAAGATCAGAAGAAAATGCAGCAGAAAAAGGTTAAAAATGCCAGGTGAATGGAACAATGAGTGGTTACAAATGGTGACAATAAAAACATTCAGTTTACAGATGATGGTTTAAAATGCAATCTACTTCAGTTTATGTGCACTAGAAAAACTTTTTGGGACTGAAATATGAAGATCTGATACTAGGGTCATTTATGATCTACCCAAATTAATTAAACCTTAATTGATTTTAATCTTAAGAATTCTCTGGGCACATTCAGGTGACAAATGACATTTTTCTTATGTTTCTAGGAAAGTAGGGTCAAACCCTATTTTCTTGGAAATAAGAAAATATTTCAAAAGGTTGTCCACTGGAATTTTTACACAGAATGTTAAGCATTAAAAAATTGTGTAAAACAAACAAGTGAAATTTATATTTCACAGACCATTACGAAAACATGCCTATTCAAATATACTGAAAATTTTACCACCAAAAAAGGAAAATTTTCAGATAAAAAATTCTGATAGTTTCATATTTCTCCTCAAAACATAGATTGTGGGTACTTGTTAGAACTGCCTCAATGAGGTAGTTCTAACAAATACCCACAATCTATGTTTTTACCTGTATAAAAAATAATGCTTTTAAGTTTTAACACTTAAAAAGTCAAGCAAAATTGTAGCAGAGCAGATAACATTCTACTTTTTTTATTATTATTTTTCAGAGTAAATAGACTTGGCATTTCATGTGAATCATCTGCAAGACAGAAATTCACATGAAATGTCAAGCTTTACTCTCTCTGAAAAATAAAAAAAATGAAATGCTGTCTGCTATAATTGTCTAAGCACTTTAAAGGGTTAACAGCTCATTAACCTTTATCTGTCTCTGGTAAAATTCAGCAGATGACACACCAATATTTTTCTTAATTTTCCCAGAACATTTTCTCTGGGATAAATGAGAAAAAAAAAAAAAAATCAAAATGTCTGCTGAAATTTGTACCCTGCACGCCAAGTGTTAGACAATAGTATCTGCATGTCATTGTCTTTGAAGACTAACAATGTTATTATTCACATGCATGGGAAAATCTTAAACTGTTCTAAGTCTTTAACCCTTGTCCTGCTGAATAAATTAAGCTGCCACTCCCACTTCTAATTTTCAGCCAATCAGAGTAATTGATCCAGGTTGTTGATACAAATTCAAACACTGAATACCAAACAGTGCAGGTCCAGATCAGTTGGCTTCTTCAGAAGCCAACTGATCTGGATCTACACTGTTTGCAAAGGCAGGATATATCCGGGTTCAGCAGGACAAGGGTTAAGAATTAGTTAAACTTTAATACTTAGCATGCAGGATAAAAAAAATCAGCAGATAAGATTTTGAAATATGTTTCTTATTTATTTTTTCGGAAAATAGGCTTTGATATTTCATACAAATTGTCACTTTAACAGTCAATTTGCATGAAAGGTCAAAGCCTGTTTTCTGGAAAACAAATATAAGAAAAATATCATCAATTCGTCATCTGCTGAATTTGCCCATAGAGTGGTAAATGTTAAGGGGACTGTACACACCTATTAGATTTTCTACTGTTTTCAAGGAAGACAACTTTTGTGACTGCTTTCCTGCATATAAAGGCCCTACTGAAAAGGGGTCTTCTCTAAAAGGAAAGAATTTGCTCCCTCTGGGAACAAATTCTTTCCTTTTTGAGAAGACCCTTTTTCAGAGGGGAGGCAAATCAATTTTGAAAGGATTACCACCCCTGAAAATGTATCACTTCTACTTAAACTATTCTAAATCTTTAATTAGTTGAACTTTAATAAAATCAATCTATATGACAGGTATTATGATTTCAGAAAATATTATTTATGGCCATTTATCAGATTTTGGTAACATTCAATATGATAAAGTTCATAAGACATAAACAATTAAATGTGATATAAGATATTTTACCATAATGGTATGATATCAACAATTTAGAAATACGACCGTTGGGGGCATTAATAATGAGTTTGCTTAATTTAAATCACTGCAAATGACAGGCTGAAAAAATATTCTCAAAATTTTGACCCATCAAAATCAATAACCCATTTTGTCTGAAGGCCCTCAAAAGAGTAACTGGCAAACAGTGTAGACCCAGATCAGATGCCACAAAATGCGGTGTCTGATCAGGGTCTCCATTGTTTGCAAATAGTTTAGCAATTTTTCTCCAGGAATATCTAAATCACACAGCCCCATATACCTAAAATTGGTATGTGCTGTTAAAGATTTTTGCCTGCTGCAGAAAAAATACCGGACACCATTTCAAAATATTATCCCCTGATAATGGACTGGCATTTTTGTTTGTTTGAGCTCTTGTTTAACATTTTAAATACCACTCTCTGGGCATATTCAGTAGACAACAAATTGATAATATTTTTTTTTCTTATTTTTCCCAAACAATAGGCTTTCATATTTAATGTTAAATGTCCCCTTTGTTAGTCTATCTTTTTGGAAAAACAAGAGAAATATTTCAAAATATAGTCTGAGGAAATTTAACCCTTGTCCTGCTGAACCCAGATATACCCTGCCTTTGCAAACAGTATAGATCCAGATCAGTTGGCTTCTGAAGAAGCCAACTGTTCTGGATCTGCACTGTTTGCCATTCAGTATTTGAATCTATATCAACAACATGGATCAAGTAATCTGATTCGCTGAAAACTGGAAATGGGCTAGGCATCTTAATTTTTCAGCAGGACAAGGGTTAACCCAGCATACAGAAAATGACTGGTGCACAGCAATAATTAACCCATTTATGCCTTGCATCCTATAAAAAGGACATTTGCAAACAGTGCAGACCCAGATCGGATACTGCAGAATGTGGTGTCTTATCAGGGTCTACAATGCTTGCAGTTACAATGGAAAGTTTGAATAATAAAAGCAACTATGACAATTTCTATAGAACACCCTATGACTATAATGACTCCATGATGGGAGAGTTCACTGAAAATATTCAGGCACAAATGGGATAAAAACACCCACAAAACAAACACCTTTTTTTATCTGCTAATTGCTGTGTCACCTGGCTACAGCTTAAACATTTTAAGGCTAAGCACTCTGGGTAAAATTTTAAGGAGATGACATTTTGTAATATTTTTCTTATTTTTTCCAGGAAACAGGATTTGCAGGTTCATGCAAATTGTCTCCTAAGGGAAAAATAAGAAATATCACCAATTTGTCGTCTACTTACTATGCCCAGTGAGTGGTAAAGGTGAATATTCAATACAGAAAGATCATATTGGGCCATACCATGCGAAAACATGTCTTCGGGCATATGCGGACAGCAAAGGCCCAGATCAGCTTGCACAGTCTGATCAGGGCCTTCACTGTCTATTAACAGAATCATTGGCTGCTAAAGACTGTATCAATGGAGAACAAAGGCCCAGATGAGACTGCACATACATGATGATCTGAATCTGCACATTTTGTGCATTTTCGAAGGCATTTTTTAATGACAGATTCTATCTGTCATTCTTCGTTGTGACGCGCGGTTTTAGAGACAGTGGCTTTGACTTCTATTGAATTTTGTATTAATCTGCACAAAAAAAGTAGACCATGTGTGTATATTAATACGCCATTGAATAGATACCAACCAAAATGTAGTGCGATTTGTGCTTGATCTATGGTTCAAGTCTTCATATGAGCTGCTGAGAAAACTCGCTTAAATACATGTGCGAACAACAAAGGCGCAGATCAGTCTGCCCGTCCACGCAGACTGATCAGCACCTATATTGTTCGCTGAAGCTCGTTTTTTTTCTCTTTTTTTTCGACGGAGAAGCTTCACAAGCTTAAATGAAGGGCAAAATGATTTTCTGGAATGTATTGGCTATTCAGCCCTTTGATTTGTTTTATGCAGCTTATATAAACTCCTTAGGTAGATTTGTATAAACCTTTTATGAAACTGTCATACAACATTTATGAACACAAATAATACAAACTTCCTGAGACAAAAGTTTTACAAACATTCTTTATGAAAATTTCACCACTTAACTGTGTGCATGCTGATGGTGAAATTAGTGAACAGATGATGACTGAGTGATATTTTTCCAGAAAAAATAGGGCTTCATCATTTAGTGTAAATCATCTCCTGTTTGCATGGGATGTTCAGCTCTGTACTGTGATAAAAATAAGGAAAATAATCCGAAAACCGTAATCTGCTAACATTTAAATTTAGCAGGCAACATCATAGCTCCTGATAAGGAGAGAATTGAGACAAAAATTCTTATTGCTCCACAAAACCAGACATTGTAGGTACTCATCAGAAGCACCTCTAAAGGTGCTTCTAATGAGCACCACAATATATGTTTTTGTGGAGAAATAAGAAAATACCTATATGTTTTGGCTGAAAAAATGCACCTTATCTAAAGCTAAGAATGTGTTAACCCTTAAACTGCCAATCACAACAATTGTCGTCTGCTTTGTCATCTGCTTGTGATATTAAAAGTCATTTCTGCAAACAGTGTGGACCCAGATCAGACTGCTCCTTTAGGAGCAGTCTGATCTGGGTCCACACTGTTTGCCTGTAATGCAAAAATAGGTTTGAAAAGTTTGCCAGAATATTCAGCAGACGACATAAACAGACAACATTTTTCAGATGCAGGTTTTCTTGGCCTTTTAAGGGTTAAAGCATTTCTTTTTTTATTTCCTTAGATTATCACACTCTAGGCAATTCAGCATGTGACAGAATATGATATTTTTCTTGATCTTTAGAAAACAGGGTTTGACACTTCATGCAAATTGTCTCCTAAGGAAATGTCAGATCCTGTTTTCTGGGAAAATAAGAAAAAAATGTTTCAAAATTTTATCCACTGAAATGTTTACCTAGCATGCTATACATGGAAAGCCTTTTAACCTTTACTACAATAGATATGGCTAAGTGGGGGATGGTTCAATTCTTCTTCTGACAAATCTTAACACAAATGATTGCAATCAACTTGGCCAGGTCATGAGAAAATATACCTAAGACTTGTATGAAGACCCAATTCAGCCTGCATCACTTACTTGTGCTCCTGAAAAAGCAGTCTGATCTGGGTCTGCTCAGTTTGCATATGCCATTTTATCAGTCAAGCTGGTGTACAAGATTTTAGGACATTTATGGTTTTCTTATTTTTCGCAGCAAATAGGTTATCCATCAACAAACGTAATGCTAAGCCTTATTTTCTGTGGAGACTGTTTGGCATTTCAGCCTTATTTTCTGTGAAAACTAATAATAAGAAAAAAAAAACAAAAAAAAACACCTGAAAATGTCATCAGATGCCATTTAAATTTGGCAGATAATCATGTTAACTTAAGTGATAATGATATTCATGTTTCTTAATGTGACTGGATGCATTTTGTAGATTGTCCACCATTTTTCACAAGGGAGATAACTTTTGCAACTTCTTATTTGCTGTCTTCCACACCAAGCCCTTTCTAAAAATGGGTCTACTCTAAAAGGAAAGAATCTGCACCCCTTCTGAGCAAATTCTTTCTTTTTAAAGTAGGCCCCTTTTCAGATTTCTTACAGAGTTACCTGAAAGTGTATTCATTCCCTATAAATAAAAAATTGTTTTGGCAAGCAGTATACATCTCAGGGCACAGCCAGGATCTTTACAAAGATGAAGCCTGCTAACAGAATCTCTGAAATCTCAGCTAATGTACAGCATTTCCTACAAGATTGCATGTGTGTCCAGTGTTTGCCTAAAGAAAGCTTGGACGTTTTACTAATTAGCACAAAGCAAAGACTGATCAGCCTGCGCATTTGCACAGGCTGATCTGTGTCATTGCTTAGCGGGCATTAGGTCTTGTAGGAAATACTGTGGCCCAGCCCATTTGATGTCAGCTTAACAAGTTTGGGCTGTAATTAAGGTTAAATGGCCAATGCATCCCTTCAAAAGTTACTGAGCGGAAATGAACAACAAAAACAAAGTCGAAAAAGGGCCATAACTCAGCCAAAATTTGGTGGATGATTACCAATATCGAACTTGACCTGTATTTTTTAGTGATATAAAGTTCATGAAATCAATGTCTCCCTTCAAAAGTTATTTTCGGAAACGAAAAGTGTGACGACGACACCAAGGATACTGCCGCTGCCGACGCCGCTGATGAGGCAGATGGACAACATGATCCCTATGTGTCTGCCATGCTACGCAGGCAACACAAAAAATGTATAGATTATATAGAAAAATGACCATAAATGGTGAGTCTAACAATAATACAGCCATAGCTTCAGACAAGAATTGTGGGAAAGATTAAGGATAATCTTTGCACCAAAACATTATCTTGTGGGTACTCATTGGAATTGCTTAAGTGAGGTAGTTCGGTTGAAACACCAAAATTCATTTTGCAGCAAAGCTAACAAAACTTATCTTCTGAATACTCCTTTTATCTGGTCCTATACATAGTTAACCCTTGTCTTACTGAATAAATTAAGATGCCACACCCACTTCTAATTGTCAGCCAATACTAATTGTCAGCCAATCAGAATCCTTGATCCAGATTGCTGATATACATTCACATGGTAAATGGCAAACAGTGCAGATCCAGTTCAGTTGGCTTCTGAAGCCAACTGAACTGGCTCTACACTGTTTGCAAAGGCAGGGTATATACGGGTTCAGCAGGGGAAGGGTTAATGCTGAGCCTGCTGAGAAAAATTTCAGCAGAAGACATTCTGAAACATTTTTTCTTATATTTCCCAGAACACTGGATTTGACATTTCATGCAAACTATCTCCTTATCTCCAAATGTCAAAACCTGTTTTCTGGGAAAAATTAGAAAGAAATATTTCAATATGTCGTCTGCTGAAAATTTTACCCAGAGTGGTAAGTGTTGACACTGTGCATGCTGGGTAAAATTTCATCAGACTTCATTTTAGAATATTTCTCTTATTTTCCCCCAAAACTAAATTGACTTTTTATGCAAATTGTCTCTTTAGGAAAAGATCTGCATGAAATGTCAAATCCCATTTTCTGGTGAAAATAAGAAAAATATCATCAATTTGTCATCTGCTGAATTCACCAAGAGAGTGGTAAAGGTTAAAATAATTGTTCCTTAAAAATGTTGAGTATGGTGTTAAATTACCTAGGTTTGTCATATATGTCACAAACAGAGTACAACCTTGTATTTTTAGTATAATTTTCATTTCTTATATTTTATTGGTATTCTGAAGTTTTGATTTTGATCCAATAAGTCATACTGAAATAAATTTTTGACATTACATAGGCCTAATGAACCATGGTTTTTCATTTTTATATGATTCCTCCCGTTCAAATAAGTCCCTTTAACCTTTATCACTCTCTGGGCTAATTCAGCAGATGAAAAATGTCAATATTTTCTTTTTTTTATTTCCCTGAAAATAGACTGACAGTTTATGCAAATTCTTTCCTACAGAGACAATCTCTAGGGAACACTTAACACTCTCAGTAAAATTTTCAGCAGACAACATATTGAAATATTTCTTTCTTATTTTTCCCAGAAAACAGGTTTTGACATTTCATGCAAAGTGTCTCTAATGGAGACAACTTGAATGTAATGTCAAATCATGTTTCCTGGAAAAAATGAGAAAAATATTTCAATATGTTGCCTGCTAAATGAGCCCAGAGAGAGGTGAAGGATCATTTATATGTCCATTTGAAGAGTTAACCCTTTATCCATTTATACTGAGTGGACTCGGCCGGCCTCGGTGGCTCAGTTGGATGCGCCGTCCGACTGAAGACCAGGAGGTCGCGGGTTCAACCCCCGCCGAGGTCGGCAACATTCTTTCGTGGAGATTGATCATGAAATATTTTCTATGGTCATTCTCTCCCTTCTGCTGATTCAAGAAGGGCAGTTGTCAGTTTCTGGCGAAAGAATGTGCACAATACTGGTTAACCGCTTAGAGGGCTAAGCCTGCCCAGTAAACGTGTGGTTAGGTAAACTGACCACTCTCGACATGACCCCATTGGGTTGACTGGGCCGTAAAACCTCAACACAAACAAACAAACAAACTGAGTGGACTCTTCCACCTCAACTCTTTGGACAAGTTTATTTCTAATATAGGAGTGTCTGGTTAGTTAGTATAACCATGTTTTGTAGGAATTTTTAAACTTAAGGCAAACAGTGAAGACCCTGATCAGAAGCCATTCTGTGGCCTCTGATCTGGGTCTATACTGTTTGCTAATATCCCTTTTATGGGACACTAGGCATAAATGGGTTAAAGCACTGAGCAAAATTGTAGAAAATGACATTCTAATGTTTTTAACATTTATCAGAGAAAAAAGACGACTTGGCTAGCTTTCATATGAATTGTCTGCTGTGTTCCATATTTTCCAAGGGTGTCCTTTGTAGAGTTTATTCAACTTTATTGTAGCTGGTGTCCTGTGCCGTAGGCAGCCATAAAATGTCATTATAGCATGGGTTCGACCCCAGGCAAAACCACCTCATTGTATATACAGCTACAGATAAGAGGGGTATCCACATATTATTTTTCTTATTTCTCCACAAAAACATGTGTTGTGGGTACTCATTAGAAGTGCCTCAGTGAGACACTTCTAATGAGTACCCACAACATATGTTTTCGTGGAGAAATAAGAAAGATATCCACATTTTTCGGATGAAAAAAGCGCCTTATCTGTTGCTATGTGTGTAGTTTTTATTTTTAATTTCCTTGGGATCACTGAACCCATTCTGGTATCTTGGAAACTCGAGTTTCGCTTAAGCCAGTGCAGAGCGCATATGTAACTCTGGATACTGCAATGCTGTCATATGAGTTTCAATAAAACCCAGAATCAGATTTTCATTCTTTCTTGTATGTGTCCTTTGTTTCCCAAGGCAAGCTACGAGGGTCCTGCAAAAAGTTTTGTCACTGGGTTAGGATTACTTCAGTGCTATGTTTTATCAAACATATTTTTATTACACACATTTTTATTAAACACATTTAACCCAGTCACGAAAAGCAGATAAATAGTCCTCTTTTGGTATCTGTTGGAGACACTGATAAACAGCGCTGCCAAGAGAACTTCTTGACGTATACTTATTTCCAGGAAGTAGTTTAAGCTTTGGAAACAAAAAGAAGTCATAGGGACTCAGGTCAGGTGAATAAGGTGGATGTTTAAAACTTTCACCTTTTCAGAAGCCAAAAAAGACTTAACAACCTCACACTTACGAGAGGAGGCATTGTCATGTAAAAGGTGGACTCCTGACCATCCTTTGCTTGGTCGTTTCTTATTGTAACAAGTAAATTGGTCAGTGTATATGACTGCATCTATTTCAATTTGAAATAACTTGATCAGTTGGAAAGCAATTTGCACGAAATAAAGGGGTATCATTAGATATTTAACACACCATTCAAGTGCAGTGAAGCATTTTAAAATATACCTGGGATAAAACCAAGGAAGCCTGTTAGTGACAGAACTTTTTGCATGACCCTCGTAATAGGTTTTTTTTCTATGTTTTTCTTATGGAGAAGTGAGAAAAGTGTAATCTTTATGTCCCACATATACCATCAGGTCTGGAATCCCATCTATGAGTTCTGATGAATTTAATAAATTTTATAAATTAATTTTCGTGCAATTAAGTCAAATTATTTTAAAACTTTTTTATGCTGTGTTTTTGTACAAGAAACAAGATATTAGTTAATGCTTTTTTTTGTGTGTTTTTTCTTAGTGTCAAAATTTGACAAACTGAAAAATAAGCGACATGAATTTCACAGTATGTAGCTTCCATAAAGGTGAAATTCAGTGAGATTTTATCTTGGTGAAAAGTGGTGTGTACGATAGCCCTAATATCTGAAGATACGAGGGATGTTCGAAATGAATTGCTTATTGTCCTCTAGCTCGATATCCACGTGGGGTACAATAAAAACCAATACATACCTGTATAGGGTTATTCAATATCTACACAATGGTGTATAAATGTGCATGTTAGACTAAGTGTAAGACATAAAATTTGCCATTTGAATACACGCAGTCATTGACCACTGCAGTAAAAATGGTTGGTAGAAGCGTCGACAAAAAAGATGAAATACGGGCTTACATCAAAGCTCGCTCAAAACTTGGTTGTTCTTTGAAGAAGCTGATGACTGAAATTTCTACTGCTTTTGGACCTTCTTGTGTGTCTTATGACACAGTTCGGCGGTTGAAAAAGAAATTTGAGTCTGGTGTAGAGTCCATCAAAAATGCACCGAAATCAGGTAGGCCAAAATCTGCATCTCGTAAAGAAATCGTTTCCAAAATAAAGGAAATCATTGAAGGAGATGCCAGATTTACAGTTCATGATATTGCACGAAAGGTAGGCATATCACTTTCAACGGTTCACCTTATTTTGAAGAAGCATTTGAAAGTCAGAAAGATTTCTGCTAGATGGGTGCCACATCTGTTGACTGACGAGCAAAAGAGGCAACGGGTTAAAGTGGCCAAAAAGCTGCTTCAAATGTTTCCAAAATATGACAAAAAGCAGTTTGCCAATGTAGTCACAGGTGATTAAACCTGGGTCCATTATTTTGAGCCCATCAGAAAGGTTAGCAATAAGATCTGGGCCACTAAACACAGCAAACGCCCAATAATTGCCAAACGTTCTTTGAGTACAAAGAAGGTTTTGTATACAATCTTCTTCTCTGGTGAAGGAGTCGCAATAAAAGTGCCAGTGAAAAAGGGCAAAAGCATCACCGGAAAGTACTACAAAGACGTAGTACTGAAGAAACTGAAAAAGTATTATCAGAAACGACGCCCTGCCACTGGTTTTAAACATGTCCGTCTTCTACATGACAATGCCACAGCTCATACCTCCGCAATAGTTACGGTGTTTTTTGAAGAAAGAAAAAGTAACTGTTTTGCCTCACCCCCCGTATTCCCCAGACCTTGCCCAATGTGATTTTTTTTTGTTTCCGAAATTGAAAGCATTCCTTGCTGGGCGGAAATACCAGTCCCGACAGGCACTTGGATCTGCCATTCATCAGTACCTTAATACTGTGCCCAAAGCAGAGTACCGTGACGCCTTCAAGAAGTGGATACATCGGCTGAAACTTTGCATTTCTAGCCACGGGGAGTACTTTGAGGGCATGAAATGAGTACTTTTGGGCTAACTTGAAATTTGAAGTCTCCAGATAGAAATAAGCAATTCATTTCGAACATCCCTCGTATATTGCAGGCTGCTGTTACTACTGATTATGATGATGAGTATGTTTTAGATTTCAGTTGTACAGAGATTTTATTTCAGAGAAAACAGATGTCCCCCACTTTCAACATTCTAAGTTACATGCCTAACTCAAATACAAAGTCATATTTATTGATTTAGGTTTTACGGCCCTTTCAAGAATATTTCACTTATATCAAGCCGATCGTTCATCAAAGGTGGGTAAAAACCGGAGAACCCGTGGGAAAAACCACCTGACCATCTGTAAGCAGAACTTGGTCAGCTCTCTTATCCACTAGGCTATGGGGGCCCGCGAATACAAGGTCAAGATCATCAAAATCCAACCACCTCGAAGGCATATCCAAATGATATAATCTATTAAAGAGATACTGTGAAAACAGGACAACTTCACACCACTGCTGATGCCAATGTCAATGTTAACGTTAATAGGATTCACATCATAATCAATATGTCTTCCCTCACCCTCGGGGGAGGGGGGGGGGGGACTTGGGGGTAATTTTGGTACAGGTGTACGAGCCAGTATTTCGAAACCTACCCCATTCATATACCTGGCCTTTAAAAAAAGGACCCATTCATTTACTGGATCATCTGAAATAATGACCCATTCATACACTGCCCATTGATTTTTTGTTCCCATTTATTGCTGGTAATTAGACAAATATGCAGTCAATTCATTGAATACCAAGAGAACAAGCAGCGTCAAAAATCTCTGAGTGAAAAATATGTGCATATACCGGGATGTCAGAAAAAGTGGTGCCTTTCATATACCAATCAAGAAAAATTGGGTCACTCAGATACTTTTTATCGAAAAAAGGGGGCCAATCATATACCTGGCAGCGCTGAAAAAGGGGGCCATTTGGCACACACATCCATACTATGCCATATATAGGAAGTTACCCCCCACCCCCCCCCTCACCACAGGTGGAGGGTCATAATGATAAATGGGAAATAATGAAAGGAAATACCATACAATCATAAGTTGAATTCTGCCTCCTGCGGGATATTGTAAAGTGGGAGTATACAAATTTATAACAGTAAATGTTTAATACTTGGTAGTCAGCAGACCAACAAATTGAAGATATTTTTATCATAGTTTTCCCCCAAAAATAGGATTTGAATTTCAAGCAAATTGTTGCACATGGAGATAATTTGCATGAAATGTCAAATCCTGTTTTCTGATAATTTTTTTTCAAAATGTTGTCTACTGTAATTACTACCCCACATGCAGCATGCTAATGGTTAAACAGGATTATGGTAACAACATTTTGTTTGACAAGCTTTCTAAATCTCTGACTAACATGCACTCTCTTGACATCCTTTTAAAAGTACATTTACATAAGCTGTGAATGGAAGCAACTTAAAATTCTTCTGTGTCACTGATTTTGTAAATTATTCATAATCAAATAACCTTAAAGCTTTACTTGTAATATAACCACCGAAATCTCAGCAAATTGCCATATTATTTGACATTCTAACGCCTTACCATACTTATCTTAAATTCTGAACAAGTTATCTGACTACTTGTTCAGGAGTCTATAAATGCTGTAACATACATACCATATCTCACACTGTGAGATAAAATCTCACAGAATTTGGCCCATTTGGAAGGCAATTTCGATAAAAAAAATCAAATCTCAAAGAATTTTCTGACCATTTTACAACAGATTTTATGAAGAAATAAAGATAAATCACACACTGGCATGGTTTTCACAAGCTTCTTTAAATGAAAAAAAAAACAAAAAAACTACAAAAAACAAAAAAACAGAAGACTTTAGACTGTCCAGGGGGAGCTCCAAAGTAACGTTTAAGAAAATTTCACAGAATTTTGTCAAATCTCCCTTAAAATTTCTGCCTTATCTCACAGATTTTAGTTACAACTTATGGCATGTGTGCTGCTACAAAATTGCAAACAGTGTGGACCCAGTTTAAACTGCTTCAAGTTTGCCCAGGCCTCCCTGTCCAAATATTTAAGGTAAATAAAGAAGTGACAGTATACTGGCTGTGTTTTGATAACTTGAAATGATTTTATCTGGAAATTAAAGAGAAATATGATTCAGAGTGATTAACCCTGTTTTGTCAACATAAATACTTCAATTAATGACAGAGGGCTTCCAGATAATAGATAAAGTAAACAGTTTAAGTGAACTTGATCCGTATGGTAGACTTTCCACCATTTTTTAAAGGGAGACAAATTTTGTGACTTCCTAATTGGCTGTTCTGCATATCAAGCCCCTTTTGAAAAGGGGTCTACTTTAAAAGGAAAGAATTTGCTCCCAGGAGCAAATTCTTTCTTTTTAAAGTAGACCCATTTTCAGAAGGGGCCAAAACAACAAAACAAGTTTGACATTCCCTTTCCTTGAAAGTCTAACAATTCTCCTTAATACAAGGTTGTCAAGATAGGAGTGTTTATTCAAAACACTACTACATTGTAGCTACTTTGTATTTAATTAAGACACCAATAATTTGACCCTGTATTTAAATAATAAGAAATATGGCAAAATGATTTTAATGGCCTTCAAAAATTTATTGGTTTCCAATTATTACTATTGAAAATACTATTCAGAAGCAAATTTTACGTGCAGTACATTTCGTAGTTGGTAAACAATAAAATATGTTTTTCTTATTTCTCCATGACAATGCACGTTGTATGTACTTAACAGAATCATCTTAGTGAGACAATCCTAAAATGTGACGACAATAAAAGTTTATACTTTTTAGTTGAAAAAAATAAGGCTCTGTCAGCGGTGTGCTCTTTTATATCCCCAAAATGTTTTGTGCATATGTTTGCACAAATAAACACAATTCTTGAAGAATTTTTTACCACTCTATGGGCAAATTCAGCAGGACAAATCAATGATATTTTTATTTTTAATTTTCTCAGAAAATTGGCTTTAACATTTCTGGCAAATTGTCTGCATGAAATGTCAAAGCCTATTTTCTGGGAAAAATAAGAAAAAATATTTCAAAATGTCCTCTGCAATTTTTACCCAGTTTGCTAAGAGTTTTAAGACCTTCCAATGACATATCATGATGATAGTAACAAGTACAATGTAAATAAACAGACATCATCTTACGCAGACTGGTAGAGCTGTGCAGTCTGATTATGTAGTCGCATCAAGACATTTGCTATTCACAATCAGCCCTAATTAAGGAGTACAGTATAAACAGTTTTCTTATTTCTCCATGAAATCACATGTTTGTTTGTGTTGAGGGTTTACGGCCCAGTCAACCCAATGGGGTCATGTCGAGAGCAGTCAATTTACCTGACCACACTTTTACTGGGCAGGCTTAGTCCTCTAAGCGTTTAACCAGTATTGTGCACATTCTTTCGCGAGAAACTGACAACTGCCCTTCTTGAATCAGCGGAAGGGAGAGAATGACCATAGAAAATATTTCATGATCAATCTCCACGAAAGAATGTTGCCGACCTCAGCGGGGGTGGAACCCGCGACTGCCTGGTCTTCCAGTCGGATGCACATCCAACTGAGCCACCGAGGCTGGCTCCATGAAATCACATGTTGTGGATACTCATTAGGAGCTTTGAAGCCTGGAACTACATGTAATTCTACTAATGAGTTTACACAGTATGCACTCATCAAGCAGTTTTTAGACAGACCAACAAATGGACATTTTTAAATTTTAGGACAAGTACAGTAAGGAGTTAAGGTGTCTGAATACTTAGGTTAAATACTGTAAAAATATGTTTCAGGAATCTGCACATTTTAGCTAGACCATCTTAGACACATCTCTATAGGTACTAAAATGGTCTGATTCAAATTTTAGGAAGGCTATGATAAGGAGTAACACTGTCTAAATATTATATGGTAACTCATTAACCCTTAAAGTACTAAGCATTTATGGCAGATGACATTCTAAAACTGATTTTGTTGTTTTTCAGAGGAGATAAGAGTTGACATTTCATGTGACATGAAATGTTAAGCCTTATTTTCTCTGAAAATTTGAAAAAAAAAATATTTCAAAGTATTGTCTGCTGTAGTTATGAGTAGAACTGTAAGGGTTAACATTCTTCCATACTTCCAAATATACACAATTAAGTGACATGATATCAGAGAAAACATGCTTTATGCCACATGCCAACAGCTAAAACCCAGACAAGCCCATGCATACAGGGCTTTCAGCCATTTTATTTCATCAATATTTGATCATTGCGGAGATAACTATAATCAGTAGAAACCCTAGCCCAAAAGGGGTGATTCATAGATTATTTTGGGGGTTTTACTGTCTGTATGTAACAAATGGCAGGTTTTTTGTTTGGAACACATTACCTTTGTCACTGGACAGGCAAACCCAACAGATGATGATAAATAAATGACTTTCATGTTTTCTGAGAAAATCTTGCATGATGTTACATCCAAATTTCCTATGTTTCCTATACTTTTTTAGTGAAAAAAAATAAGACAATAAAAATATTTTCAAATGTTGTCTGGTGCCATTCAAATCTAAACAGTTAAAGGTCACTAAGCAAACGATTTTCTTAACACTTCGCACACTATGGACAATTCAACAGACAACAAGTTGATATTTTCTTTCTTTTCTCAGAAAATAAGATTAGACATTTCATGCAAATTGTCTCCTAAGGAGACAATTTGTATGAAACGTTAAATCTTATTTTCTTGGAAAATAAGGAAAAAAATATTTCAAAAGGGTTTCTCCTGAAATTTTACACTCCATGCTAAGTGTAAATAACAGTAATGCTGCACAAACATTTATAACAATGACCAGCTGTAGTTATTACCTGAGCCATGTCACATAAAAAGGGATCTTAGCGATGCCAAGTATGAGATTAATGGAGACCCAGATCAGCCTAGGCATCCATGCTGTTCGATCAGGGCCTCCATTTTTCACCAGTGATCCTGCAGTATTCCTGCTTTCTAAAACATAGAGTAAGGGTCCTATCAGACTGTGCAGATGCGCAAGCTGATCTGATCCTACAATAACCCCATATGTCCTAAACACCCTTTTTGTGTGGTCAAGCTTATATACAAAGCTCCAGATATAAGCATATTCAGAATAAATTTTTTGTTATTTTGGCACCAAAACATACTCTGTGGGTACTCGTTAGAAATGTCCTGGTGAGGCAATTCCAATGATTACCTACAAGAGCTGTCTGGTGAAAAAAGAAAACAAACAAAATATCCTAAATGATTGCTACAATTATTACCTTATTTCAAGCTAAGATCTCATTTGAAGATTTGGGCATAAGACCAGTAAATGGTGCTTTAGAATATATGGGACCGATGAGGACCAAGACAAGTCGGTTCAGAGTCTTTGCTGTTCACTTTTGCAGTAGCTGGTTATTTTCAGAATGTGTGCAGCAAAGAACAAATATGTAAACAGTTTATACAAGATATACAGGTTTATGTGGATCTTCAATGCTCAGGTCCCTTTTTATAACCCCTAATCCATTAACCCGTATCACTCTCTGTGCAAATTCAGCAGATGATAACTGATATTTTTCTTCTTTTTCCCATAAAATAGATTTTGACATTTCATGCAAATTGTCTCCTCAGGAGTCAATTTGCATAAAATGTTAAAGCCTATTATCTGGGAAAATAAGAAAAATATTTCAAAATGTTGTCTGCTGAAATTTTTACCCAGCATGCTGAGCATTAATATCCCTATTGAAATAATATTGACAAACGTTATTAGATGTTTACTATATTTAGATAAACAGATCAAGAAAAATCAATTTTTTCAATGCCATCTTTTCACATGCTCAGCAAGTACAACTGTTTGTTGACTATCTCTTTATTTGAAATGAGGAAATCGAAGATCACTGAATCATCATACCATTATTACCTTAGATAAGCAAAATTGTACCCGACGACATTCTAAAATTGATTTTCTTACTTTTGGAAAAAATAAGACTTGAAATTTCATGTGCTAAGCAGATGATTCACATGAAACTCAAGCTTATTTTCTCTGAAAAAAATACACCCCCCAAAAAAATCAAAATGTTGTCTGCAGCAGTTGTGATTAGTGCTTTAAGGATTAACTCCTTATACATTATCTAAAATTTGAACAGGTCCCTTTTACTATCGCCTTATGTGTCTAAAAACTGCGGGATGTGTGGCAAACAATGCATGCAGACCCTCATCGGATGCCAACTTCTGCAGCATCTAATCTGGGTCTACACTGTGTTGGTTTGTCTGTCCGAATACTTAGGGTAAATATTGTAAATTAACCCACTTTAGTCTGGAGACCCCTAATAAGGTAACTGGCAAACAGTGCAGACCCAAATAAGATGCGTCAGAATGCAGCATCTGATCAGGGTCAACACTGTTTGCATTTGCTACAGGAATTTCTATAAAACAGTCACAATGACAACTAACTGGACACCTGCTTTTGGAAATAGACCAGTCCAAAGAGTTTTGGTAGAAGAGTCCACTTGATGTAAATGTGTTTATTAAAGAGAATTTACAATATACAATGTACATGCTGAGATATATGTCACCAAGTACAGCCATATAACATATGTCTAGCTAGATAAGAGTAGGTATCAGGTAAAAAAAATAAAAATTATTTCTCCACAAAAACATATGCTGTGGGTACTAATGAGTACCACAACATATGTTTTCGTGGAGAAATAAAAAAATTATCAATACTTTTGGATTGAAAAAAGTGCCTTATCTGGTGCTATGTATAACACACATACATTATGAAAACATGCTTATTCAAATATACTGAAAATTTTACCACAAAAAATATGAAAATATTTAGGTAAAAAGTTCTGATATTTTTCATATTTCTGCTCAAAACATAGATTGTGGGTACTCGTTAGAACTGCCTCAACGAGTGTTTGATCAGAAATAAGAAATATAATGTATACCCCTGTAAACCCCAGTTTTTCTACATAAAAGTGGGGTTTAAGGGGGTCAAAATTATATAGGAATGTTTTCGTGATGGCTCCAAACAATGCACTTTTTTTCAACCAAGAAGTACTTATATTTTTCTTATTTCTTCACAAAAACATATGCTATGGGATCTCATATTCACTGACACACTTCTTATGAGTACCCACAACATATGTTTTGGTGAAGAAATAAAACTATTATTTTAATACTCCCTCTTATCTGGAGCTATAAACACACTTGTAGTGCCCTGAGCCCAGTTGTTTGAACCTAACGATGTCCTTAGTTAATTTTGATCAATAAATATGGCATATACGCTAACATTTTTGCTGAAAAAAAATGTGAAAAGCTTCTCACATTTTTTCAGCAAAAAACCCTTGAATTAGATATTGTACTAACTAGAACAGTTTACATTTTGACCACGTACGAGCTTGTTAAGCTTACGATGCTTTGAACAATTGGACCCAGGCTTTTATAGAATGTGATAAAGTAGGACTCCGAGTCCTGAGAACCCTGTTCCATCCCCAGTTTGTGAGCTTAGGAATTATTTTCATCCTAGCCTCTCAAGAAAATAATGCCGATAATATCTGGGCTTCTTATTATGAATAATAATAACTGGGCTTCATTCCCAAAATTCCAGGCTTTAGAGAATCATATATAGCGTACTCCAGAAAATAATGTTCAGAGCTACAGTGAGAGGACTTGTTAAAGGGAAGTATTGGTGACATACCTGGGATATTTTTCCTTATTTCTACATACATATGTTGTGGGTACTCATTAGAAACACCTCGCTGAGGCATAATTTCTCAACATCTTTCATCTCAGAGACATTGTTTTCCAATGTTGCTTTTCTTTAAAAGTATCAATACTTCTAACAACTGAGCACAAGAAACCAGATTTTCAAATCTCTTTTTTTCAGTTTAAAAGCTTCTGCAAGTATGTATAATTGCCCTGGACAAGGAACAATCAAACAGCTTTGTCTAAATGTCATTCAAAAAATACTTTGTGACAACTTAATTATGCAAATATATGCCAAAGTCTTTGTAAACATTACAGACAGAATACTTAGGATTTGTGCAAATGGAATTTTCAACAGATGGTTTTAGATAAGAGTAAAATCAAAGCCTATTTTGCTGAATATTTAAAACAGAAATTCATTTCCCACTCAAAATGATACAGGATTGTTTCCCTTACTAAATAAAGACAGTCATGTACAGGTTACTTTTCTTTAAGCCTTATCCTGTGGATCGCGTTAACATATGCTTTTGGGGAAAGCCTACTTGAGAATATCTCAGGACCTCCAGAATCAAGACCCATTCTTTAAATCTAAGTTTTCTCACAGGGGAGGGATTTATTTTATCACAAGCCTTCTTTTGTCTGCACTCAGGCCAATCAGTGAAATAATTCTCCAAAATAACGGTCATTTTTCACCATTTTCTGTTTTTCTGTTTTTCAGTCTCACCCCTATCTTCAACAACTTCTGGTGAAAAATGTGCACAAATGGTGGAAGTATCATTGTAAGTTGTAAAATCCATTCTGCCAAGGACACATTTGTACTATTCTCTTGGAATTCTTTTTTTTTATATAAGTATGTGAAACAAATACTGGTTTGTAACACATCTCGCTATCACATGATAGTCACACGATCATGACTGTTCCACTAATAGTAAGATGGTCCATTGATACATCACATGTGTGAGCATGAATTAAATTGGTGGAAAACGAGGGAAATAATGGGTTTTCAGATAAGGCTACCCCTTTCAAAGACCCAGATCTGAAACTTTGATAGCAGGATAAGGGTTAATGTAAAGGCAGGCACCTCTTAATGATGACCAACATCCCAGTGGACACACAATGTGTAAACAACATTAATTCAATGTTGATTCAACATCTTGATACTGAATTAATGTTGAACTGATGTTGCTGCAATGTTGTGTGCCCGCTGGAATGCCTGAGCAAACAATGTAGGAGGAGGTCTGCACTATTTCTCACACTTAAACTTAGGATAAATACAGTTAGGAGTTAACCCTTAAAGCGCCAAGAAAACCTGCATCTGAAAATGTCATCTGTTTATGTTGTCTGCTGAATATTCCTGCAAACTTTTCAAACCTATTTTTACGTACAGGCAAACAGTGTGGACCCAGATCAGACTGCTCCTAAAGGAGCAGTCTGATCTGGGTGCACACTGCTTGCAGAAGTGACTTTTAAACCAGCAGAAGACAAAGCAGACGACATTGATTGGCGCTTTAAGGGTTAAGGTGTCTGAATATTTAGGGTATTTATGGTAATTTTTCAGCAGTGAAGGATAATTTTATTAAACTATAAAGTGACTTGTTCAATATCAAATATTCCGACATCACCACAGAGTTAAGGAGGAGTATTTGGTGATAATTCAGGAGAAGAAGTTTTCTGATCTGCATGAACATAATATAATAATGTTAATGAAAGTCTGAAGATTCCTCATTCCCACTGTGAAATAAATGTATGCGTTAATCATGAAAATACATAAAAAGTACAACTATACCACAAGGTTTATAAAGCTTTTTATGTTATGTCAGTACTTAGCTGCTAATATAATTACTGCCCTTGACCTAATTTGACTAAGTAGTGTAGTTAGCACCTACCTACTGAGACATTATTTTCTCAGTAATGCTTTTATACCCAGTTCTCAGTAGTATATTATATCAAACTAGGAGCTGCTGCATTTCATTGGGATATGAGCCAGTGCACAACAAAACCCACGATACATGTGTAACCAGTAAAGACTCATAATTATCAGCTAATTATTGCATAATAAGCAGTGTCACACATTAACCAGCGAAAAGCCGTGTATTAACAAGGCAATTCACGCGCTGTTAATGCACGGCTATGCAACTTTCAATAGGCACATACCGGGGCCCCAGAATTGATGCCATCATGAGATGCATACTCTCCTGCCATACAACGAGCATAGTCCATGGAAATAGCGTTCGTGCGACATCGGGGAAAAGGCGAAACAAAATAGTGCAAGAAATAACGCAAAATGTAGCAAATGTTTTCAGTTTTCATGCAGTAATAGCAATCGAACATGGTTTTCCAATGCATTAACATCCGCCAGATCCCTTGAGAGGTGTTGAAAACCACAGCCTTTGGCCTCGGTTTTCAACACCTCCCATGGGACCTGGCAAATGTTAATGCATGAAAAACCATGTTTGATCCCTGTATTATCAGCCTCTACATCTACCCAGTATGGCAAGAATTCTTGTTTATCCCTCTTTGGATAGCCTGGAGGCTGTAGAAGACACATGCAATCGGTGAAGACTCTGATCAGATTGCACAGATGTCCAGGCTGGTCTGAGTCTTCATTGGTTGCAGAAGTCTTATTGTAGGCTTTGTCTTGTGCTGGCTCATAAAATATTTTCTGATATCAGAATGTAAGATAATAGCAAAAGTAGTTCAAGTATATCAAACTTTAAGATTCACACGGATATAATACCTATATCTCTGCAATTTTGATTAAAACATGTGCCAAGATTCAACTCAGTACCGTTAATAAAATTTTAGTTTGCTCAAGATAAGTAATTATGACAGAATGGATTTGTCTTGAATTGATGGATGGATGGCTATACAAAGAGACAGATGGCTGGACATATAATGGATGGAGGTGGCATCTTTGTACTCTGTTTCGGGAGCATAAAAATAATTATAACCTATGCAGATGATTTCCATGAAATGTCTAGCCTTGTATTCTCTATGAAATAAAAATACAGTCTCGTTATCTCGAAGTCCAAGGGACTTTCTGAAATACTTTGAGATATCCGTACCTCTACATATCAAATTGCAGAATTGAGAAAAAAATAAATCAAATAACCACATTTAACAAATGAATGTGTGATTTGACTCCTGAAGCTAGAGATATATTGAAAATATTGCGGAAAAAAGGTAATTTCTGCTCTTTTCCACACTTTTGTTTGTGTTGAGGTTTTACGGCCCAGTCAACCCAATGGGGGTTATGTCGAGCGCGGTCAGTTTACCTAACCACACTCTTTTCCACACTATTTTGTAACCTGTTGTTAGATTTCTGTGTTAAAACAGGGACAGGATTTTTACTTCAAGATAAGCGGTTATTTGAGATAAGTGAAGTCAAGATAATAAGGGTCAACTGTATTTGAGACTGTTGTCTTCTGCTACAATTTTGCATGGGGCTTTAAGGGCTAAAAAAGAAAGAATGCAGACCATAGCTAAGCCAGTGGCATGGAAAAGGAAAGCTGTTCTAAAACCTGTGATAAAAGCCCATTTTCTAAATAAAAATCCCATTTGTCTATTGTTGCACAGCTGCTTCTGAATGAGAAAGAGAACTATTCCATGTGAGGAAGATGAAGATATAGAAAAGAATTAGCTCCATGAGATTTTTCATTCTGCAATCATATTAATATCATCTCTTTGGAGTGGAACGGATACACTTTCCATTGGAGATAACTCTGAAATAGAAATATTTGTCTCCCTTCTCAATGCAGGTTACTTTTAAAGTAAAGAATTTCTTTCTTTTAAGAGTAGTCTCCATTCTGATATTGAAAGACTTTCTTTCTTTTAAGAGTAGTCTCCATTCTGATATTGAAAAGATATTATCTCCATGAGATTTTTTGTTCTGCAATCAAATTAATATCATCTCATTGGAGTGGAGCGGATACACTTTCCATTGGAGATAACTCTGAAATAGAAATATTTGTCTCCCTTCTCAATGGGGGCTACTTTTAAAGAAAAGAATTTGCCCCCCCTTGGAGCAAAATCTTTCCTTTAAAAGAAGCCCACATTTCTGAAGTCTAATACTAGGGAGACAACTTTCTGCCAGAAAAAAAAATATTTTTAGAGTAGTCCCCATTTCTGATATTGAAAAGATTTATCTCCATGATATTTTTTGTTCTGCAATCACATTAATGTCACCTCACTGGAGTGGAGTGGATACATTTTCCAGTGGAGATAAATCTGAAATAGAAATATTTGTCTCCCTTCTCAATGGAGGCTACGTTTTAAAAAAAGAATTTGCTCCCCCTTGGAGCAAAATCTTTCCTTTAAAAGAAATCCACATTTCTGAAAAGTCTAATACCAGGAAGGCAACTTTCTGCCAGAAAAAATCAGGGCAAGAGATAAGGGGAGTATCCGTGTGAAATACCCTAATGTTTTGAGCAAATACTCAAATATTTTCAAAAACTTGGGTATTGATACCCAATAGATTTGACAAAGTACCCAATTATTACCAAATTCGAGGGTGAAAATTAACATTTCAAGGCCAGTAAAGCACCTGATTACTGTTTTATATTATGATTACTGCACATAATAGGTGTTTTTATTCTTCATATGCCAAATACTATCATAATATTAAAAGGGTATAAAGAAATAACATGTTTTAAATACCTAACACATAGGTTTTTTTGTGTTCTTTCTTTCTGTTTTATAAGTTTTACCCAATTACTTTTCATTTTCGGGGTATCTTTACTCAAACTGAAAAATAATAATGTGATTTTTACCCAATTAACTAAATTTTGATGGGTTTAAATACCCAAATGCCCATAAAATTATCTGTTGCTTTGAAAATGTCTCCCTTTGCAAAATAGGTGCATCCATTCAACTTATAAAAATCTAGAGTGATTCCAAAGCATACCCTGATTACGTATGAGAAAAAAAGGCCTTATGCCACATGAGAACAATGAAGACATACACACAGCTAATAAGACATACACATAGCTAATCATGGCCGTCATTACCAACTTACAGAAACTGTGGAACGTAGCTCCAACTCAGAGAAGGTTCTCATCGGACTGTGTGAATGTACAGGCTGATCTTGGTCTTTGCTTATCAAATATGGCATATAGGATCTTTTCTCATATTTCATGGAAAATCAAGAAAAAATATTTAGCTTGATATTCTGCTTGACTGGCACCTTAAACCTTCTCTTGCTGAACATCACATGCCCTGTCTTAGCAAACAGTGTAGATCCAGATCAGTTGGCTTCTGAAGAAGCCAACTGATCTGGATCTGCACTATTTGTCATTAAATATGTGATTTTCTATAAAAAACCAGGATCAAGTTATCTGATTGGCTGGAAATTAGAAGTGGGCATGCCATCAATTTATTCAGCAAGACAAGGGTTGATGAAAGCAGTTAATGGTAAAGAAAACTCACGTGCAAGGCATCTTTCAAATCAGTTTTCTCAACAACTGGATCTCCCTGAAAAGAGAGGGCAACAGTAAAATTACATAGCTACAGATAAGAGTAGATTTGAGATAAATATTCCATATTTCTCTGCAAAAACATATGTTGTAGGTACTTACCAGAGGCACCTCAATTGCAGATAAATATTTTTATATTTCTCCACAAAACATATTTTAAGTATTTATCAGCATTGCCTCCCTGAGGCCATTCTAACATGTGCCAATAAAATATGTTTTCATGGAGAAATAAGAAAAAAAAAAAATATCTAGATATTCTAATTATCTGGAGCTATGTATCTTCATAAAGAAAACTATGTCTTCTTTTTTTTTACATTAATAAATGAGCTAACTGTAACAGGATGTGACCAAGACAATGTGGTATTTAACCCTTCTCTTGTTAAACACAACATGCCCTGTTTTAGCAAACAGTGTAGATCCAGATCAGTTGGCTTCTGAAGAAGCCAACTTATCTGGATCTGCACTGTTTGTCATTAAATATGTGAATTTCTATCAAAAACCCAGATCAAGTATTCTGATTGGCTGGAAATTAGAAGTGGGCATGGCATCTTAATTTATTCAGCAAGGGAAGGGTTAAGAAGGGTTAAGATCAAGACACAGGTTGTAAATTCATCTATACACAGCAGGACATGATCAATTCACGTAGTATTTTAAGATCATGACAGCAGTTAGCTGACAATAAAAAAATCAACATGCCCATCACTTTGCATATATCTTCAGTGATTTTCTTGCTGTGACATGTTTTTGAAAAAAGAAAAATCCTTCTTACTGGTACTTCTAAACAAATGCTTACTTTTATACAAGATCACAAAAATGTAATATTTATTTGTGAATAAGATTATATATTCACAAATAATAAAATGGGAAACAACGTGATTTGTGTTAAGTCCAAATGCCAATGTTCACACATGGATGACATACAGAAAAACATCATTGAATGGAATTCCAAATGGTTGGAAGGAACTATTACTTGCACAGAAATGAAGACAAATATTGCCTGCTACTAACAAGATGACATGTTATATGATGAGTGTAATAGAATTATCTCCCACAATACACTGTGCTTGTATCAGAGGCAAATACTTTTAATAAAAAATAGTAAAATAGTAATATTTTTCTTATTTCTCCATGAAAATAAATGTGTTGTGATACTCATTAAAAGTACCTCAGTGAAGCATTTCTAATGAGTACCCATAATACACGTTTCTGAGGAGAAAAGAGAAAAATATTGACTATCACTCTTAAATTGTATCCAGCAAGGATTATTTATAGATAAAAGCATGACAACTCTATTTCTGGATGTTTTGGCTTTAATGCCTTCTTCAGCTTAAAATTTTCTTAAAATTTTCCTTAAGATTTAACTTCATTTAAGTAGAAATATTTGTCTGGATATCTGTCTTACCTAGAGTTATGGGGAACTCTTTAATGGGTAAGTAGTTAACCCATTGTAGACTGAATAGACTTCCCCATACTATACTAGCAGAAAAAATAAACTGTGCAAGTGAAAAAGTGAAAAATGTTCAGGTATTGCTCCATTTTATAAATTAAAGCTTGAAACTTTACACAGGCAAGTTGTGTATCCATCCCAGTCATTTACACTGGTCAGTGCATGAGTTGCATGGGTAGTTTGTCTGTTTGGCCAACGTCTTCGTTTCCATGTTTGTTTGGGGGGCAGCAGTCAAATCGCAAACTTGTTTGTCGACTAAACATGTGTACAAACATAGTAAAACAGAAAACCAGGATAATTTTGAAAAAACGTCTTTGATACGCCATGCCAAGGTTGAATGAAACTGACAGATGGCGCGCTGCAGGTATGACTGAAGCTGGTGTATGTCATACTGATATTGCAAGACAATTTGGTGTGCACCGAAATACTGTAGATGCCGTGTGGAGACAGTACCAACAGTATGGGACCACCAGAGACCAGCCTCGGGTCAGGACGTCCAGGTGTAACGTCTAAACATCAGGATACAAACATCCCAGTGGTTCATCTCCGTGATCGACTCTGAACTGCTAATTTGACAGCTAGAAGTATTCCTGGTCTTAGGAGGATTAGTCCCCGAATGGTACGTAATCGATTGTGTGAACGAGGCATATGGCCACGACATCCAGCCATACGTCCTGTTCTCCAGCAAAGTCATCGTGTAGCATGTTTCGCCTGGTGTAGACCAGGTGTATACACTTCAAGCAACAGGACTGGGCATGTGTTTTCATGGATGAATCCAGATTTCATCTCGACAGCAGCGACAGTCGTTCTAGAGTGTACCATCGTGTTGGTGAAAGTTTCCATGACAGTTGTGTGATTCAGCAGTGTCCTTTCGGCAGAGGTAGTCTCATGGTGTGGGGTAGAATCTCATCTCATGGCAGAACAGCTCTTGTGGTTGTGGACGGCACACTTACAGACATCAGATACTGTGAGGAAATCATACGGCCCCATGCAACAACATAATGCCATGCTGCAACAGGATAACACTCGCCCACATGTCGCGCTGGTTGTCACCAACTTCTTGATCCAGAACAATGTTAATGTGCTGCCCTGGCCTGCAATGTCATCGGATTTGTCTCCTATAGAGCACGTCTGGGATGGGATGCAGCGTCACTTACATGGCCTCCAAAATCAGCCACTGACATTACCTGACCTGTCACGTGCGCTTGTGAGAATTTGGAATGGTATTCCCCAGGCATTTTTCGGAACACTTGTTGCATCAATGAGGCGTCGTTGCCAAGCATGCATCGATTCCAATGGTGGACATACATGGTATTGATGAGCTGAACTGTTTAGAAAATGTCTCTGAAAACTGGGCCCAGTTGTTCAAAGCTAACGACGTCGTTAGTTAACGATTCGTTAAAATTTAAATCGAGTGATACGCGAATATGCTGAAATTTTTTGCTGAAAAAATGTGAGTAGCTTTTGCAATGCAAAAGCTACTCACATTTTTTCAGCAAAAAATATCAGAATATTGTATATTGAATCTGCTAAAACAGTTAACGAAATGACCCTTAACGAGCTCGTTAAGCTAACGATGCTTTGAACAACCGGGCCCTGATCTCTATCCAAGACGCTGCTGATGCAATAACCATGTCAGCTGAGCTGGTGTTAAATAAAGGTCAGATAAAACCCTGATACATTTTGTGTAGCAATTTCTTGTATAACTCCTAAGTTATAGCATATTATACCCATGCACAGTTTATTTTTTCCGCTAGTATTTATTGGAAGAGTCAAATTTCAATTTTAGGTATGTACTTCTATGAGATTTAGATATTCCTAGAGAAAAATTGCTAAACAATTTACAAACAGTGGAGACCCTAATCAGATGCTGCATTCTGCAGCTTCTGATCTTGGTATGCACTGTTTGCCAATTAACCTTTTAGGGGTCTCCCGGCTACAATGGGTTAAGCACTAGAGAATGTGTAAAGTATCAATTCAAGTTCAACATATACACTTTTGGAAAATGCTAGTTCTTCCGCACTGCAACTAAAAACAAGACACTTACCTGGTCTGTGTCCCAAACATGGAAAGTGTCTATATGTGTTGTACAGTAAATATTCTTGTAATCACTCCCTGTCCAACCAACTCTTGCCTGAAAAAACACAAGTATCATAAAATTTACTTTATACTAAAGTTTGTTATACCCTTTAAACACTGGTGGTAGTGGTGTGTGCGTTCTCGTGTGTGTGTGTGTGTGTGTGTGTGTGTGTGTGTGTGTGTGTGTGTGTGTGTGTGTGTGTGTGTGTGTGTGTGTGTGTGTGTGTGTGTGTGTGTGTGTGTGTGTGTGTGTGTGCATATATATATGTGTGTGTGTGTGTGTGTGTGTGTGTGTGTGTGTGTGTGTGTGTGTGTGTGTACTGCACCCAGCTACTGAACTTTGTTTTATTAATAAACCACATAGGTACCAATGTATAACCAAGGATTATTTTTCTATTACTACATAAAAACACATTTGATTTAACTTTTAAACTAGATGTTCCCTAAAGGGAATGAATGCCCCCGCTACTGCCAGTATGCTTTTATGGCCAAATTTCTAGACAAATTAAAGATATGTAACTCTAGCAATAAAAATTTGATCAGAGTTCTGTGAATTTATGCACATTCCCTGCATATATTCTTACTTTGCTGCAAGTTTCAAATGATTACCTTGAAAACTGTGGAATTGGCGGAGACACCAATCCTACTATGCCATGTGTATAAGGCAAAATTTCCTAATTAAATCCAAGTTATGTAACTTTAGCAATAACAATTTGATCAGAGTTCTGTGACCTTTAGGCACATGCCAGGCCTACATTTTTACTTTTCTGCAAGTTTCAAATCATTATTTTGAAAACTGTAGCAGAAGATGCAGAGATATGAACCCTACTATGCCATGTGTATACGGCCATATTTCTAAGTAAATCAAGGAAATGTAATTCTAGCATTAAAAAAAATATCAGAGTTTTGTGACCTTTATGCACATGCTCATCCTATATTCTTACTTTGCTGCAAGTTTCAAATCATTATCTTGAAAACTGTAAGAGAAGTTGCAGAGACACAAACCCCACTATGCCATGTGTATAAAACAAATTTTCTAAGTAAATCAAGGGTAAGTAACTCTACCAATGATAAGTTGATCAGAGATCTGTGACCCTTGTGCACATGCTCTGTCTATATCCTTACTATGGAGCAAGTTTCAAACCATTACCTTGAAAACTGTAGGAGTTGCGGAGACACACAGGACTATAAAGTGTGATGGATGGACAGACAGATGGATGGACACATGGACATAAGACAGAGGGTAAAACTATATGCCCTCCTCCACTTCATGTTGGGGTGATAAAAAATGAAGTAAATGAATTTTCCTTCAAGTACACACAAATTTTGTCATCATCTGCAGTGAAAACCTACAAAATGCATTGCCCTAACAGAATATGCAGTCAAAAAAAAGCCTAAATTATGATTACCTGAAATAAATTCTTGGTAAAATTAGCTGTAAGCCAACATAACTATTGAATAAAGTTATACTAAAGTTACATTCTACCTATAAATAACTCTTTCCTTACCAAGAAAAATCCAGAAATATCAGGTAGAAACAATTTATATTATTACCAAGTAATAAAGTCTATATTACCAAGTAAGCAGTCATCAGCAATACAAATTCTCAGTCACAAAGGTCATATCTTTTTCTGTTCTGTATCAGAAACAGTTAAACGCCCCAACAACAGATAAGGAAGGTATCCTAGCACTAGGTGGATAGGTATCCTAACAAATATTATTCTTATTTCTTCATGAAAATGTATGTTGTGGGTACTCATTAGAAGTGCCTCAGTTAGGTGCTTCTAATGAGTACCCATGCAGTGCTTGCATTAAGGGAAGTCTGGGAGTCAGAGACTCCCAAACATTGCCCTGGGACTTCCAAAAATCAGTGCTAGGAAGTCTGGGACTCCCAATTTTTAAAGATATTTAGTCATTTATAACAAAAATTTAGAATGAATTTATGTGTTATTTAGCTTAAGAATGGCGGATTTACTCCATAAATGAGAGGTTTGATTTTCTGAAAGTGATTGAAAACTTTGATCACCTGGACTTCCAGATATTGGAGCTAGGAAGACCTGGGACTTCCTGATTTTGACAGTTAGTGCAAGCACTGCCCATGACATGTTTCCTGAGAAATGAGAAAAATATAAACATTCTGAGGTTGACAAAAATGACTGTGATCTGTCCAAAGAACTAGTGGTTGAAAGGCAAAAAATATAGACCCCTGATGAATATAGTCGAACCTCAATAACTCGAACACCGTGGCTCATTTACCATGGCTTATTCAAACTTGTTTTTGAGTCCCTATGAAATTCTTCTGACAGCTCAAGAAAACAAACATTTAGGGAAATTTTCTTATTTTATCATGATATTGTATGTTGTGTGTACTCATTAGAATTGCTTCATTTAGGCAATTCTAATTATACTCAACATACCAATATTGTGTAGAAGATAACTAAATTATCTCTATTTGCTTCCTGACCTGGCGCCATGATTAACTCTCAACGACTCGAACTACCCATATCTCCAACAAATTTCCATGGTCAGGATGCTCGAGCCATTGAGGTTTGACTGTAGTTTGATTCGGGTCTACACTGTTTGCTCAGGCGGGTCTGTCTTAACATTTAGAGTACTGTATTAATGCCGCAGCCAATAGTATAGACACAAGGTCCATGCTATTTGGCCCTCATCCAGCAATTTTGAAACAAATCAACAGGTAGTCAAATGGATGAAAGTAGACTGGTAACAATACCTATGCAAACAGTGTCAATCCAGATAAGATGGCTCATAATTAGTCATCCCATCAAGTTCTACACTGTTTACCGTTCAGTTTTTTTTTAGATAGAAACCCCTGCATCAATGGACAAGTCCAAATTCAAGAATGGAAGAGTCCACTTCAAAAACTCAGGGATGATGGGGTTAAACACATCAACAGGAAATCAAATGGACTTATTCAAATTCTAGGGCAAATATGGTAAAGAGTTAAGGTGCCCCAAATATTTACGATATTTATGGTAAATAAAACATACTTACCACAGTTGAGCAGGAGTTCAGTACCAATGATAAAGCATCTTCTTCATTTGTTTCAGAGATATCATACACACAAACCAGGCCATCTGTAGAACCTGAGGCCAGTCTATCAGGATTGTTGGGATGGAAGCACACCTTGATGAAAAAGTAATTAAAAAATTGAAATTTCTTCACTGTCCTGAATGACACTGCACCTGATTCTCTGAATATTCTCCCTGTCAACTACATTTTCCCCCTCCCAATCAATGACATGGTTAGCCTTAGCAATATGATTTGTCACTGCACTTTTCTTAAACCAGGTTTCCGTACGTTTGTTTGGTTTGTGCTTGTTTGGATTTGTCGGTTTCCTCTTCCTCTTGGGGTCTGGGAAGGGCTGCGGTATGTGATTGTGGCACTCCCTGGACTTTTCTCTTACCTTTTTTTTTTTTTTTTTTTTTTTTCATATGACTTGCTCTGACCTGGTGTACACCTGTGGTACATTTTTGGCATCGTTCTGATGTTCACTCAGTCTCATGTTGAATTTTCTGCCCATTTCACCTATACATTTCAAGTCACAATTTTGGCACAAGATTTCTTACACAACACCACAAGTATTTTCGTTTTCCACATTGGGATGGACTAATGCTTTCCTCAGCATGTAATGTGGTTGCATAGATATGGATATGCTATGTTTTTGCATTAGTCTGACTATGCCTTCCGACGCCTTTGACATATGGAATGACCACACAGCTTTTGGATTAATCCTTGTAAGTTTTGACATTTTTCTTTCACTTTCCAATTTTTTTCTCTTATTTCTTTCACTTTTTTCTATCAAACAGCATAGACACCCACATGTCACAGGTGCAGATGTTATATGCACCATCTCTTCTTCCCTGTCTTTTTCTTCCATAACCACCAAAAAAAACACCTATCCAGTACTGTTCTGATTATATTAACTTTATGTTGTAAATGGTGGTGTGAATCATACTGGAGATATTGCTCCATATGAGTTGATTTACAGTATACCAACAATTTCACTCATTACCCTTCCTCACAATCAGAGTATCAGTATATACCCAGACAAGTCAAAGAAACTATCAGGATCAATCAGTCTCCATACGTAATCATTGGAACCAGGAGGCATACAACCTGAGCAACATCTACAGGCTATTGTTTACCACTAGGAACCAGATTTGTGGTAAGCAGTCCAAGTCCTGTGACATTACAAGATCAAGGTCACAGTCTGATGATGGTTTTCTATGAGAACTGAACCTGTCACAGTAAGTGACTATAAATTTTCTTCTGGGCTATTAAAGACAATAAGAAATTTGTGGAATAAAACCCACAACATATGTTTTTGTCAAGAAAGAAGAAAAATATTAATCTAAATACTCCTCTTACTTGAAGTTATGAATCTGGGCCCAGTTGTTCAAAGCTAACGACATTGTTAGTTAACGATTCATTAAAATTTACATTGAGTGATACGCAAATATGCTGAAATTTTTTGCTGAAAAAATGTGAGTAGTTTTTGCAGTGCAAAAGCTACTCACATTTTTTCAGCAAAAAATATCAGAATATTGTGTATTGAATCCGGTAAAATAGTTAACGAAATGACCCTTAACGAGCTTGTTAAGCTAACGATGCTTTGAACAACTGGGCCCAGATTGTACACAAACTTAACATATTGCCAGAAATAATTATAACTTTATCAATCTTCTCAAGATCATTCAAATGCAATATAAAATTATCTTGCCAAAACAATTCCATCATGAACACAAAACATGCTTTCATGGTGAAATAATTAATAAGGCAACTCATAGCTCCAGATAAGAGGGGGTATCCACATAATATTTTTTATATTTCTCCATAAATACATATGCTGTGGGTACTCATTAGAAGTGCCTCAGTGAGGCACTTCTAATGCATACCCACAACATATGCTTTCAAGGAGAAATAAGAAAAATATCAGTACTTTTCGGTTGAAAAAAAGTGCCATATCTGGATCTTTGAGGCAGGGATAAAAATGTAGATGATTTTTTTCTCTCAATGTTCTTGTAATAGAAATATACATGTACCTGTGTTATATCATCCTCATGAGACTCGCTGTAACAACCAAGAAGTCTGCCGCCTCTTCTGTCCCTGAAGATATAAATTTTGCAAATAAATGGACTCGGGAGAAACTCTGTGGCAACATACAAGCAGAGGACTTGTTAACACTTTCACCCCCGAGTATCTGAAATGGACTCTTCCATCTCTGAATTCGGACACATTGATTGCTGCAAATAACAGAATGGCAAACAGTGTAGATCCTGATGAGATGGCTCATTATGAGCCATCTCATCTGGATCTGCACTGTTTGCAAAGGTATCTGTATATGGGTCTGTAGGGACGAAAAGGTTGAGGAATATTTGGTGACAGCTCTGGGACAATTTTCTCCAGTTTACAATAAAAACATATGAGTGGGTACCATTAGAAGCACCTTTGCAAGGTGCTTCTAATGAGAATGCACAGCAAATATATTTTTATGGAGAGATAAGAAAACTTCTTTGAGAATTATCATCAAATACTCCTCCTGAACAAGTCTGATGGACAAGTCTACCATAGCTTCCTCCTTATTATGTTATGATGATGGAGGTATAGCATAAGCTTGCCTCCTGATTAGTTACATGATGATGGAGGTTAGTGCTGGGTATCGATCAAAATTATCCATACGATATATGTATCGATACAAAACGATCGATATTCAATATATCATTTGATACATTATCTAAGACACAAAACTGAACTATTTTCTAGTTTCGTAGCTTTTGTAGCCCTTTATACCATGTCTTATCCATTTGTAGCCTTAGTACTTTTCCCGATTCCCATCCTTATGTACCTGTTGTCCTTCTATACCTACAACCTAAATCTATCAATTGGTTTTGCTGCCGAATACAGCGGTAGTACAACCAAAAGAGCAGCTCCGAGTTGTCCCGGAAAATAGTATCCCTCTGATACTCTTCATTTGGAGGGGAATTAATCACGTGACAATAACATTCTTTGCAAATGGCGGACTTTGTTTTGTTTTGTTGCACACGAAACAAATGGGTTTTTTTATGGAAATTTGAAGGCTAAACACAACAGAAAGACAGGTAGATACTGATTTGATACTTTGATCAATACTGCAACGTTCGATTCAGTATATCTATCAAACGTAAATAACCGGTTTTTCGATAAAACCGTGTATCGGTACACACCACTAATGGAGGTACAGCATAAGCTTGCCTCTTTATTAAGTTATGATGATGCAGCTATAGCATAAGCTTGCCGCCTTGTTATGTTATAACGATGGAGTTATAGCATAAGCTTGTCTCATGTATTTAGGTCTACAGCTGGAAGCTTGAATCATATGTTTGTTATTTAGAAAACATTTTTAAAATTTACCAGAATAAAAGATAGACATCATGTTCTTTATCTCTCTCCATGCCAGCACATATCACTCTGTCTGAGGCATTTATGTCAATTCCAGAGAAGAGATTGTTTGTCTTTGTTGAACCTGTAAAATAATAGAGCTCTATATAAGCTCTTTTTTCCATCCAAAGCATACTTAAATTTTTCTTATATGTCCAAGAAAACACAATGGACTACTCATTTGAAGTGCCTTAGCAAGGCTCTTCTTATAAGTACCGACCACCTATATTTTCATAGATACAATAAAAAATGTCAGCATGGTTTGGATTGAAAATTTATCTGGATACCTCACTTATTTAGTTCTCTGAATCAGTAAACTAAAAACAGCCAGGTACCTTTAACACTGCATGCTGGGTAAAAATTTCAGCAGACGACATTTTGGAATATTTTTCTTATTTTTCATAGAAAATAGGATTTGATACTTCATGCAAATTGTCTCCCTAAGAGACAATATGCAGGAAGTGTCAGATCGTATTTTCAAGGAAAAATAAGAAAAACATCATTAAGCCAAATCTCCAGCGTCTGCAGTGTAATGACAGAGCAATGATCAGACAAATCTGCAATGTCAGGCGGCAAGACATTGTCACCACCAGGTCCAATGAGCTACTTGTGCGGCTTGAGATTGAGGATCTGGACCTCATTCTGAAGGAGTGAAGGCTCCGCTGGTATGGACATGTGGAACACTCCAATGGTGCAGTCAAGACAGCCTTTGACATACAGGCTGAGGGAAAGCGTGGGCCTGGGAGGCCCAAGATGACACGGAAGCAGCTGACAGCGAGGGATTGCAAAGAGTGGCAGCTTTTGGCTATCAACCCTCATGACAGACATACCTGGAGATCTGGTGTAAGATCTGCCATGCGTGCAGCAAGCCAGCTACATGTACATGTATCTGGAAGGGGGTCCACTGATGTGGATGTTGCCCCTGTACCTGCATGTTAATCAAAAATTCGATTATGATGATGATATGATCATCATTTGTTCATCTGCTGAATCTGCCCCTGCCGTGGTAAGAGTTAAGCCCTTTCATCATGCAAATATCTAACTTGGATTTGGATAAAAATTGCAACAGATAAGGTGCTTTTTTCATTCAAAAAATGCTGATAATGTTCTTATTTCTCAATGAAAACATATGTTGTGGTACTCATTAGAAGCGCCTCGCCGAGGTGCTTCTAATGAGTACCCACAACATATGTATTCCTCGAGAAATAAGAAAAATATTATATAGATATCACCCTCTTATCTGTAGCTATGTAAAACCTAAATGATTAACCCTAAGTTTGGGACAGACATACCTGAACAAGCAAAGCAGTGCAGACCCAAATCAGATGCTGCAAAATTCATGCAACTTCTGATCAGGGTCTACACTATTTGCCACTCATCCAGCAGTTTTCCTGCAAATCAAGAGGCAGTTAAATGGACTTGTTCAAGTTTAAGGGTATATATGGCACAGAATTACAGTGTCCTAATATTCAATGTGCTTTAAACTTCTTCATAAAGTTGTTTTGCTTGGCGCTTTACACAAAAAAAAAATAGAAGTAAATTTGCAAACTTTTGTCATGATTTAATGTAGAACTATTTGTCATAACTACCTATGCACAAAAAGGATTATTCCTGTCATTGTTGTTTTTAAAAATTAAATATTTTCACTTTTTCTCAAAGTATAAACTGAATGTAAATTATGCAGAAATCTATAGGGTAGGTAACTTGGAGGCTGATTTTCAACAAGTTCCGCTTGTTCAATTTTTCTGAAATTTTCACAATATTGTTGTGAAATACCAATTATTCTAATTCAGCAAAGAAAAGTAAAAAATATTTTCTTAGACAAAATTTCTAAAAAAATACTTTAGTATAGACATTGCACAGGTCAGACCAATTTTTGGAGTAAATTTAATTTCAGGATACATATTTGAGAACAAACACAGGAACAGAAAAGCAAATGATTTCTGATAAGATCTGGTCAATCAGAACAAAATATTTTCATTTAAAATAAAACGCCAAGCAAAAACATCTTTCCGAGTGATGTCTAAAGGACAGCAGGATAAATATGGTATTTCTGGGAGAGGTGTTTCATAAAATTCACAAATTGCCTGACAAATGGTCTAGATCTTCATGCACAGCTCCACATAAGGTGTTTCATTCAACCAAAACACTGTTAAAATTAAGAAATAGATCAGCTCTAGCAGTGATTTATTGAGTAATAAATCACTGTTTGGAGGTCAGTTGTAAAGTAGATCAAATCACGAGCGCGGAGCGCGAGTGATTTATCTTCTTACAACTGACCGACAAACTGTGATTTATTACTCAACAAATCACGCACAAGAGCTGATCTATTTCGATTCTAACACATAGAAAACGACGAAAAGGTAATTGTATCCTTTAGATTTTTCAAACTTTCCGCCATCGAATAAAGAAATCCCGCCAAAAGTTTTGACTGTAACGCTGACGTTTACATGCATTTCTTACGTTGCTGAAGTGAGAAAGACGACGTTACACAGTCTAGAGTCGTAGAAACTAAGACTGACGTCAGCAGCGTGTCGAAATGACGTCGGAAAGGCGCCCGATAGCGTCGCGCGTTTCCGCCCAGTGATTTATTGCATAATATATCACTGAGTTTAACCATTGGCTATATAGGCGAGGAGTGTTAGAATTCTTCTTATTTCTTCACTAAAACATGTTTGGTACTCTTTAGAGGCATCTCACTGATGTAGTTCTAATGAGTACCTACAATATATGTTTTTGTGGAGAAATAATAAAAAATATTATCTTGATACCCCTATTATCTGGAGCTATGTTCAGGAGAAAATGTCGTAGAGCTAAACTATCATTATCTACACTCAATTCCGTATGTAAAAGGAGTATGGCGCTACATAACATATGTTGTGGATACTCATTAGAAGCACCTCTGTGAGGTGCTTCTAATGAGTATCCACAACATGTGTTTTTGAGGAGAAATAAGGAAAATAACAGCACTTTTTGGGTGAAAAAGTTGCCTCATCTAGAGGCTAGAGCTATCTGTAATACTGTTTACAAAGAGAGCAATGACTCCTAGGGCAACAAGTGCAAGTTCCCGGAGGGCCACGAATACCCCCTACCAGTGCCATTTCTTAATTGTTGAAATAATTTAAGTCTATGACAATGATATATGTCAAAATCAATGGACCATGATATATAGGACCCACATATAACTTACAAGGTTGATCATTGAGTGACTCTGATCCATTATCCCAAGTACAACATTTCTCGATCAAATAGTCTTCAAGATATGAAGCAAAATTGCTGGACCATAAAATATAAGTCAGTAATCTACATTTATCAAAAATTTGAGGTCAAACCTCTGATCATACAGATTCATAATCCCAAATTATGATGGACGTACATGAAATAGATGTCAAGATCTAAGACAAAATCATTGGACAGTGAAATATAGGTCATGCTGACCTTCACTTCATGACCCACAAGTCCATGTCACAAGGTTGAGCCATGTCTGACCAACAAATTGCATAAGTTGTTTCCAAGTTAAAGTTAAAATATATTCTTGAAAAAAAAAAAACAAAAACAAAAAAAAAAAACTCTTAAGTTTGCTAAAATTGTATAAAGTTATGCCTGTGACCTTGACCTTCAGGTCATAGGCAGGGATGGATAGTGGTGAATAAAACTTCAGACTAATTTCTATCATCATACCAAATATAAACCAAATCCAAAAATAAAAACTTTAACCCAAAACTTTGATGTAGTGTTAACTAAAGGATGGACGAACAAACAAAGAAATGAACTAATGGATGAAGGGGGAGACGAAAACTATAAACCTCTCTGCATACTTCATATGTTGGGGGTATAATAGGTTTCCTGAAGAAACTATCAATATACTGAAATCTCACAGCCATTATCATTTACCCAAAATATTAATCAAATCCCAATATCAGTTACAGAGAAATGGCTCTCAGCAGACAAAAAAATAGTTTTTGGGCTGTAATTTCCTATTAAGACTATGTCAAGGTCAATAACTCCCAATAAATAAGTCAATATTCTGGCAAAACTATCAGGATGTCAACACATTACTATAGTCCTACGCCTAGTATGAATAAAATCTGATCAGAGATTACAGAGATTACCGGCTCTGGGCAGACATAAAGCTTTTACATTATAAATCCTTCTTAGACTATGTCAAGGGCAATAACTAAGTAAATCAGTCAATTTTGAAGAAATTTTCAAGATGTTGAATGACTATGGCTAAAGTATGAATCAAATCTGTAGCGGCAATCACAACTGCACCAGGTGACATTTTGATTTTTTTTTTTTTTTTTTTTTTTTTTTTTTTTGTATTTTTCAAAGAAAATAAGTCTTGATAATTAGCATTGGATGTCATCATACTTTCTCTGAAAAATAAATAAAAATGGGAATGTCGTCTGCTGCAAATTGGCTTGGTACTTTAAGGGTTACGGAAAATACAATACATACCCTTAAATGTCTGTGCAGCTTTAGTGGTGTCTGTCCGTACATCCCAACATCTGAAAGAAAAGAACTGAGCATAATACCAGAGAACCAACAAAATGCACCTATCAATGTTTTCCACCAGAAGTAAGATGGGGAGGGATACCCTGGGGATTAGACAGCACAAACACTCCTGTCTGGGAATTTGACAGGCCACTATGAGGGATTTTAGATATGTGTGCTTGAAATTTTTCAGAATATAGGTAAGGAAAAACTTTGAAGTGTACTCAGGGTTAAGGAATTAGACCTAAAAAATTTCAAAATTGTCTAATTTGCTAGGGTAATCCTACCACCCCTCCTCCCCTTTGAAGGAAAACATGGATAGGTGCATTATTCAATATGCGAAAAGTGTAGCTCAAAACCAACCAACACAGCTATTCAGTGTGGTCAGGATCTTCTCTGTGTAAGGCCCAAGTATCTGGTAGATATGTAGAGAAGACCCTGCCAAGGTTGTGAGGATGTATAGTTTGGTTTAAGCTTTGCTTCTCATATATGGGATCATGTTAGTTTCCACATATTGCATCAGATACATCAGATACATAAACACACAGCTCTAGATAAGAGGGGATATTGGATAGCAATTTTTTTTTTTATTTCTCCACAAAAAGCATACCGTATTTGACCTAATTACAGCACATACCACTATAAGTGCACAGTCAAACAATTTTGTAATCTTCAGATCACAGTCAGTGTACTTTTTGTCTACTTTTTTAATAAAGGCATATGTTGTGGGTACCCATTTGAATTGCATCGACTTGTCGATGCAATTCAAATGAGTATCCACTACATATGCTTTTATACAGAAATCAGAAAATATTGCATAAATATCATCAAATAAGGCCTTTGCTGATCTTTTTTTCAAGTGTACACTTGGTAGGTAGATCTGTACTTTACCACAAGTTTTCCCAGTAATTTTGAAAAACCTAAGCATACAGTGCAGTAATTAGGTCAAATATAGTATGTTGTAGGTACTCATTAGAAGTTCCTTGGCAATAATACACTAAATTATCACCTCAATTATTGCCTTTGATCAGGAAACAATATTTATAGAATAAACTATTAAAGAATCTAGCTCCAGATAAGAGGGGCATCTTCATAAATATTTTTCTTCAAAAAATATATGTTGTTGGTACTCGCCAAGGTGCTTCTGAGCACCTACAATATATGCTTTTGCAGAGAAATACAAAAAAAAAAAAAAAAAAAAAAAAACACCAATAGTTTGGTAGAAACAAGAAAAATGCCTAATGGCATAATAGATTTTTTTTCCACTGAAGAATAAAGATAACATATCACTTTGAAAAAAAAAAAAAGGTTAACCAACAGGTAAACCTCGGACTACACCAGACCACCATTTTAAAGGACAGAATTTTTCCGTAAAAACCCGTTCAAAAAATCCCAAATCTGGTGCAATGAGAGGCTCTGCATATGCAAGCATTCGCACAGATGATTGTTTACAGAATCAGTGACTACTGTAGAATATATAAAATGGTGACTGCCCTGACTGGATTATGACAAATGTCCTAAAATTTTGAACACTTTATTCTGTACATTTTTGGCCTAATTTTTGCTTTTTGTACAGTTGTTTCTAAAAACACTAATTTGATATTTGCTAACTGTAATATGCAGCCAGTTGAAATTTCAGGACATTTACCGTATGAATGCACAGATAGATCTTTGTCTTTGCTGTGTCATGAGGTAACTCCTAGATTCACATATTACAACAAAGCATCAGTACCTGAGGAGTTGTTAAGTAGTTGTATTTGACAATAATTTTGGAATAATTTTTTCATGTCTCCATAAAACATATGTTATGGGTACTCCTCAGAAGCTGATGAATATCCAAAACCTATGTTTTTATGAAGAACTAGAAAAAACTTATCCCAGAATAATCATCAAATATTCCCCCTTAAAATTGAAATCACAGTAAAACTTGGTACCTGACAGTCCCATCAAGAGAGCCTGAGAGTAATAAGGAGGGATCTGCTTTACCAAATCTAATACTTGTTATAACATCTTCATGACCTGGAAGATAGAAGAATTAATCTTTATATCAAGGCATAAGAAAATTAGCAAACAGCATTATATATGTATTTACCATATTTACTCAAAGTGTTCAGACAGATAGGCCTGAGCACACTGTTTGCTTGTGATGAGGTTTTACGGCCCAGTCAACCCAATGGGGTCATGTCCAGCACAATCAATTCACCTTTAGAATCACACTTTTACTGGGAAGGCTTGGTCCTCTAAGCTGTTAACCAGTAATGTGCACATTCTTTTGCCAGAAACTGACAACTTCCCTTCTTGAATCAGCAGAAGGGAGAGAATGACCACAGAAAATATTTCATGATCAAATCCCCACGAAAGAATGTTGCGAACCCGACGGGGGTCGAAACCGCAACCTCCTGATCACCAGTCAGACAGGCATCCAATTGAGCCACCGAGGCCGATAAACTGTACATACCCTGGCTAGATGCTGCAGAATGCAGTTCTGATCAGGGTCTACACTGTCTGCCATTCATCCAGCAGATACATCAACAGTCAATGTAATCCTTGTTAAACTTTTTGCATAAGAATGGTTACAAGTAAGGTGTCTGAATGTATTAGGTAAAAATGACCCTTTCCCCCTGAAACTGGACTTGATGTACAGTTCAAACTGTCTATCACTAATTTGATATTTGCTAACTGTAATATGCAGCCAGTTGGAGTTAACTTTCAACCCTTGTCCTGCTGAATAAATTAAGATGCCACTATCATTTCTAATTTTCAGCCAGTCAGATTACTTCATCCAGATTGTTGATATAAATTAACATACTTAATGGCAAACAATGTAGATCCAGGTCAGATGGTTTCTTCAGAAGCCAACTGATCTGGATCTACACTGTTTGCAAAGGCAGGGTGTATCCGGGTTCAGCAGGACTAGGGTTAATCTTTAAATTTAAGGCTCTGCATGCTGGGTAATATTTCAGATGACATTTTGAAAAAATTTCTTATTTTTCCCAGAAAATAGCCCTTGACATTTCCTGCAAATGTCTCCTATGGAGATGTTTTGCATGAAATGTCAAAGCCTATTTTTTGGAAGTTTGAGTTTTACAGCCAGTCAACACAGTTAACGTCATGTCGAGCTGATCAATTAACCTACTCACACATTTTCCTGGGCAGTATTAGTCCTCTAAGTCGTTAACCAGTACTTGCTTAAGTGCACATACTATGCTAGTAACTGACAACTGCCCTTCTTGAATCAGCAGAAGAGTGAGAATGACCACAGAAATGATTTCATGATCTATCGCCACGAAAGATATGTGGCCCAAGCTGGGATACGATCCCAGGATCAGCAGTCAGACACCCTACAGACTGCGCTATGGAGCCCAGGTATATATTCTTGGAAAAAAAAAACTGAAAAAAAAAAAAAAGAAGAAAAATCATCAATTTGTTGTATGCTGAATTTGCCCACAGAGTGGTAAAGGTTAAGCCATCTATGATTCACAGAGATAAAAACAGCCTGCATTGGTGTTCATATATGGAAAAGTGTCAATTACTGTCATAATTTACCTTTAATTGTTCTGGTGCCAGCAAGATTTTCTCGAGAAAAAAGTCTGATACTGTGGTTGCTGCTGGTGGCTGCTAATATACATCTATCACAACTGAAATGTAAACAAGAAAAACACTGCCACTAAATACCGTATTCAACCTAATTACCGCACATACCCCTATAAGCGCACAGTCAAGCAGTTCCGTAGTCTTTAGATTACAGCCAGTGTACTTTTTGTCTACTTTTTTGTAATGCCTTTTTTAAGACAATCAGACAAAAATTCGCATAATCATCAAATACGTCATTTTCTGATTTTTTTTTAATGTACCCTTAATAGTATATTTTACAACAACTGAGTGTTCCCAGTAATTTTGAAAAACCTAAGCGCACAGTGCGGTAATTAGGTCGAATACGGTATTAACAATATACCGAGACAGCTGATAAGAGGTATTGCACCTATATAAAAATTATTTACATTAGTCAATTAAAAAAAAATCTCTCTCTGTTTTCTTCATAAAAATACCGTATTCGACCTAATTACCGCACAGTGTGCTTAGGTGTTTCAAAATATGACTCTACTTACTAAGGATACCCTTAAAAACAAATATCAGCAAAGGCCTTATTTGGTGTTTATGCAAGTTTTTTTTTTCTGATTTTCTTTATTAAAACATATGTTGTGGGTACTCATTTGAATTGCATCGACAAGTCGATGCAATTCAAATGGGTACCCACAACATATGCCTTTATAAAGAAGTAGACAAAAAGTACACTGGCTATAATTTGAAGACTATAGAATTGCTTGACTGTGCGCTTATAGGAGTATGTGCGGTAATTAGGTCGAATACGGTATACACATAGTTTTCAAGTTATGGCATCTCATTTTCAAGCCAGAGAAACTATAACTAATGCTTTTCATGGAAAATTTTTACCAGGGTGCCAGATATACCATTAATTCATAAATTGGTGACATTTGCAGCCTTGAATTTCTTCATGTGATTACCCGGTACTACAAATAGTTCCAGATAAGGGCATAACAGTAAATTATTTTTCTTTTTTCTCCATAAAATGTATGTTGTGGGGACCCATTAAATGCCTTGCCAAGGAGCTTTCTAATGAGTACCCACAGCATATGTTTTTGTGGTGAAAAAAAAAAAAAGAAAAATATTCACACTTTTCGATTGAAAAAAAGGCACTTTGTCTGGAGCTATGATTGAAATTTTATAAGTAATTGATATGTTTCTTGCTTTGTACTGTAAAAAGGACTTGATACTTCATACCTGTGGTGAAGGATTTCAAGATAAAAAAATTTCAAACCATGGTATTTTCAATACCAATATAAGAAAGAAAATACCTACAACCAGTTTTGTTAAAGATGGCACTTTACCTGCTATACAGGAACTTCTTGGCTCTTGATAACAGTTTCATATGTAATATGGTTTAAAAATGCCATATCCAACAAAATGTATACATTGTATATATAGAAATAATGTGTAATATGGTTAAAGATGGACCCAAGAAATGTTGTATCAAAACAAAATGTAGAGATTATAGGGAAAAATGACCTTTTTTTTTTTTTTGGATATAACATGGTTGTTTATCTAAAATGTTTTCACTGTAATTTGGTTAAAGATGAACCCAGCAATGTTGTATTGAAACAAAATGTACAGATTATAGGGAAAATTGACAAGTTTTGTTTGGATACCTAAAATGTTTTTAATTTGGATCCCAGCAACAATATCATAAAGAGGTTATAGTGTACATAAAGTTAACCCTTAAATTAAGATTCATTTCTAATTGTCAGCCAATCAGATAACTTAATCTAGATTGTCAATATAAATACACATACTGAATGACAAACAGTGCAGATCCAGATCAGTTGGCTTCTTCAGAAGCCAACTGATCTGGATCTATACTGTTTGCAATGGCATAACATATCCAGCTTCAGCAGGACAAGGGTTAAAAAGATCTCAATGTTGTGCAGGCTGGAGTACCGGTATGATAGGCATATTTTTTGAGGGTTTTCCAACTACACACCTCATAATGTATTATATGGGCCATGTCGAAAAGATAAAAGTGTTTACAGCAATTTTCTGTATTTCAAAACGATTCCTGCTTTAGAGCAGAAATATGCAGATTCAGAATATCCTGTACATCCAAACAGTCTCAGAACAGTCTTTGCTTTCTGCCAATATATTCTACAGTACATGTATTTAATAATTCTGAAAGTAGACAGTGAGAGCCCTGATCTGTGGGGAGACTGATCCAGGTCTTCACAGTATTCACACATCTGAAGATCCATTTTCGCTTACTGCAGTTCATATTAGGTTCTTACCTTGACTGTGCTGCTACGTCCAGGACATAATCTTCACTGACTTTATCTATCTGTATGGCTGAGGTTTCTGTGAGGTGAAGATTTTTCAAAACTGACTCTAATTCACCTTCTGCCATCTTAAAACTGTGTAGATCAACCTGAATAAAACAAGCTGTTTTTAACTGAAGAAACACAGTGCTATGTATAACTCCTTCATCCCTCAGTTTCTGAAGTGGACTCTTCCATCCTTGAATTTGGACATGTCTACTGATGCAATTAGGGGTTTGGACTAAAATCAAAACCAGAATGGCAAACAGTGTATATCCTGATGAGATGGCTCATTAAGAGCTGTCTCATCTGGAGCTACACTGTTAGCACAGACATCTCAATTCGGTCTGCTGGGCTGAAAGGGATAAAAAAACACTGCCATTATACACTGTACCAGGAATTTTATTGATACGGTATCGAATGGAAACCAGTTTTCAAATGTATGTACGGGACAATGAATTTGAAAAAGGGCCATAATGTCCATAATAGTTGGTGGATTTTTATCCTAAATAGAATGACCTATGATTTATTATTATAAATTTGAGTATAAAATAAGAATCCAAATACACTCATCTTTTCAAAAGACTTCGAAGGGATACATTTTTCATATGTATTTACGGGATGTATGGACGGATGGATGCTTGGCCAGCGGTGATGCTATATGCATTAGAGCTGTCATTGAATATTGCAATGCTGATGTATCAATATTTTTTACCCATCAATACTGTATCGATATACAATTTAGAAGTATTGATATGTTCACATTAGAAATCATTTCAATGTAACAGTAAAAGTAAACTTTGATATCTTAAAACTAAAAAAATATCATGGCAGACTTGTAGTGCAGATATTTGTTCTGTTTTTATGAATATGCAGGTATATGTAAATGAAATCTAATTTGTTTTATTGTTTGTTTTTGTTGAGGTTTTACGGCCCAGTCAACCCAATAGGGTCATGTCGAGCGCGGTCAGTTTACCTAACCACACATTTACTGGGCAGGCTTAGTCCTCTAAGCGGTTAACCAGTATTGTGCACATTCTTTTGCCAGAAACTGACAACTGCCCTTCTTGAATCAGCGGAAGGGAGAGAATGACCGCAGAAAATATTTCATGATCAATCTCCACGAAATGATGAATGATTAGGCTGCAAAATTAAATTTCTCTTGAATTAACACCTTTAGTACATTTGGCTGGTAGTTCAGTCTCTTACTGACACTATGTATATTCAGCCTCAAAAACACAGTGGCCCAGTTGTTCAAAGCGTCGTTAGCTTAACGAGTTCGTTAAGGGTCATTTCGTTAGCTGTTTTAGCAGATTCAATATACAATATTCTGATATTTTTTGCTGAAAAAATGTGCTCTGCTAAAGCTACTCACATTTTTTCAGCAAAAAATTTCAGCATATTTGCGTATCACTCGATGTAAATTTTAACGAATCGTTAACTAACGACATCGATAGTTTTGAACAACTGGGCCAGTGTCAAATAAAAGGAATGATAAAGCTGTATCAGTAATATTCAATATTATGTTCTCTTTAGTTGCTCAGAAATGATGCCCAAAATATAAAGGACACAATTTACCTTTCTTCCTCAGAATTTAAGGAACATCATACTATACAGTCACACAATATATTACATGTACATTTGTGAAAACATTATCCTTCAAAATTATGACAAATGAAAATAAATGCTAGAATTTTGAAAACTTGTGAGGCTCAAATACCTTCAAACTCATGTCTTCAAACTTCTTTATATAACATACATTTTAGGAATTGAACATGACAGGTATGGTGAGGTACCTACATGTATTATTTTAGTAAACATTAATGTTTAGATATATAACGATACATGTATTTACTTTCGATACATCAATATGAAAAAGTTCCAATCAATGACAGCTCTCATATGCCTCCCATTTCCCCCCACCCTTCTCCCTCAAACCCACACCACTGAAAATCACTGCTCCAGCATTCTGCCTGTTTGGCGTTTTAGTAATCAGCTACTAGCTGTAAGTACAGGGAGTCCTTAACACTGCCCTATACCCACAATAATGAGATTAGTTGCTGCATCTTATCAAGAGACACTGTATCAGTATGAATTTTATGAATACCTGTTGTCTGCAAGTCTCTAATGTTGGCCAATGCAAATCATGCAGCATGTCTGTATTTTGTCAGAGTGTCTGTGCCTCCAGAAACCCTTTTGCCAATCCAGTTCCTGAAATCCCTAGCCTATTTTCTGTTTTTTGAAAATGGAAACTGCTGGACTTGCTACAAATGCTCACAAGATATAACATAAGCACATATAAGGTCAGAATCAGAATATTTTACTGGTGACACATCAATAGACATTCATTTTTTTTAAGATCTCACAAGTAATGTGAATCTAGTGACAGTCCTCAGAAGTTTCAGTAGAGGATATTATTGAAGCAGGGAGTGCATTCCAATCCATAATGGTGTCTGGGAAGAAATTGTACTTGTAAATGTCAGTTCTAGTATATGGCACTTGAAATGCCACTGAATGCTGATTCCTACTGCGCCTATTTGGGGGTTGAAGGTCATCACAAGGTATACTAGTTCTACCTTTCAGACCTTTGAATAACAATATGAGTTTACTACCTTTGTGTCTCTTGTGAAGAGACTCCCATCCTAACTGTTCAAGAATGCTAGTCATACTTCCAGTTTCAAAGTTGTAGATACCAGTCACAAAATAGCTGCACGATTCTGAACCCACTATTACATGTGGGTCACAAACAGGGCTAGCATACTCCAGGATTAGTAGCAATGACCCCTTGTGTGCTATTTCCTTAACATCTTAGGGGCATGACGATAGGCTGTATGCCTTAAGAAACCAAGTATCCTGTTTGCTTTTGTGCAAACATTGCTAACATGAGTATACCATTTCAAATCCTTAGAAATTGTCACACCAAGGTGTTTAATAATATCCACATTTTTTTAGGACTGTTCCATCTAAGAAGTAAATTGCATTGATCTTTTTGATCCACTTCCTATCTATCTTCCAATAATGCTTAACCTATTTCTGAGACTTGTAGCAAGTGAGTGCAAAACCAGGCTAAGAAAAGACAAAGTTGTGAAGTTTAAAGGACAGTAAAAGTGTGAAATGTTAAAAAGGTCTAGTTACAAGATTAAAAGCAAGGCACTGGTTAAATTAGGGTGAGAAGTGGTTTATCTGGCTAACTGCCTGGTTGAAGTCATCAACATTGGGCAGGGAGACTACTTCTGGTGGGAGTGAGTTCCAGTGAACAATAGTACGGGGGGAGAAAGAGTATTTAATATAGTCTGTGGATGTAGCTCTCTGTCTGTATGCCAATGGATGGGAGGTTCTAGACTGTCTCTGCAGGGCTGTTAGATACTGGTCCCTGGGGATTGCAACAAGGTCGTGTGTGATTTTGTACATAACTGAGAGCCTGTTGTCGATGCGGCGTAGGTCAAGACGTCTCCAGTTAAGTGACTGCAGCACAGCAGTCACACTTGAAGTTCTACTGTAGTCTCTTTTGACCCACCTTGCTGCACGGCATTGGACTTTTTCTATTTGCTGTATTGCGGTGTCTGTGTGGGGCTCCATACACTAGAGGCATATTCTAGCTGGGGCCATACAACTATTTTGTATGCTGTTGCCTTGAGGTCCTCATGGTGGATTTTTATATTACGCTTTAGGAAGCCCAGAGTTTGGTTAGCTTTTTTGGAGATTCTTGAAATGTGTGTATTCCAGGAGATATTTTCGGAAATATCAACTCCTAGGTATTTTGCTGCCGGTACTGCTTCTAGGAGGACCCCATGTAAGTAGTACTTGTTTTGGGCAGGTCGGCGTGACCTTGTGATGTGTATGACTTGGCATTTAGATGGATTAAACTCCATGTCCCAGGTTTTTTCCCAAGACTCAAGGTGCTGAAGATCCTGTTGGAGTATAGAGGGTGTTTAAGATTTAGAAAATGTGAGGTATCAAGCTGTATCGTCTGCAAACAATCTGACGTTAGATTTGACCTGTTCGGGTAGGTCATTGATGTAAGCTAAAAACAGTATGGGCCCAAGTACTGATCCCTGAGGCACCCCTGATGATACTGGTATGTTGTCTGATTTGACCCCATTTAGCAGGACGTTTTGAGACCTATCATCCAAAAATGATTGTATCCACCTAAGAGTACCCCCCTTAATTCCATAGTGATGCAATTTAAAGAGCAATTTCTCATGAGCAACCTTATCAAATGCCTTACTAGAATCTAAAAGAATTAAGTCGGTTTGTTTGCCTGATTGCATCTCCTTGAGAAGTTCATCTACCAGCATTATCAGTTGTGTCTCACAAGATTATTTCTCCCGGAAGCCATGTTGTAGTTCAAAGAAGATATGCTGTTGGTCAATGTGTTTAACTATGCAGCAACTATATGTTCTAGAGTTTTGCATAGGATACATGTAAGGGATATTGGCCTATAGTAAGCTGCATCATATTACATGAAATCTCATATCTCATTTCCTGAACCATTTGCCCATATGGGCAATCACCAGTGTGATGAGGTGTAAAACACAGACAGAGGAGTAAAACAAACGCTGACAGATAAAGAATGCGATCTAACCATCTATGTATCAGTGTGGTGCAATTCCTTTCTAAAACACAGACAGAGGAGTAAAACAAACGCTGACAGATAAAGAATGCGATCTAACCATCTATGTATCAGTGTGGTGCAATTCCTTTCGGACCACGAAAACTAATGGCATGTCATATCAATTGCCTTTATCCACGTTATGCTTGAGAGTAATGATTGCAAAAACTATATGGAGAGTAGATTATGACTTTCACATGGAATTACTAACCTAATATTTACTTATGAAGTGGCAATTTCAGACTTCTCAAACCGAAAGTAAAACACATGTGTTATGGTTAAAATTTACCTTGACACCGGTTGTCAAATTTCGGCTCTGGGTCATCAGATGCTTTTTGTTTGAAAAGAACCATTACGAAATGGGAACTTCGGAGAGTAAAGGGGAGAATTCCCCGAATTTGAATGTTTTCAATCAAGAAGAGAGACAAAATATACATCACGTTTATAATTCAATCATTGGAAATCAAAAGACACTGACGGAACCGTTTTTACAGGTCACAGTGACGCTTATTTTTCGCTTAGTCTGTTCCCACTTTAATTCCAGCCCATATAGGGACACGAGAGACAATTACCACTGGGATGAAGTGCAAAACATTTGATAAACTACAAAAGTCCAAATGTTTGAAGTGTGTTGATTTTGTTTCTGTTGGATTTTTATGGCCCAGTCAACACTGTTAAGGTCCTGTCAGACCGGTAGTTAAAACCCTAATTCCTGCTACAAGAAGTGGAGCGCTGTGGTGCAGTGGTAAAGCGTAGGATTCAAGATTATGAGTTCACTAGTTAGCAAGCGCCAAGTTTTGTGTCCTTGGGCAAGACAATATATCCACATTGCTTTGTATTGTCATGGTTTCTTCCCAGGAGCCAGCATCGTTGGCTCAGTCAGATGCGTGTCCGACTGGTGATCAGGAGGTTGCTGGTTTGATCCCCGCTGGGTCCTTCAACATTTTTTCATGGAGATGATCATGAACTATTTTCTATGGTCATTCGCTGCTTTCTGCTGATTCAAGAAGGGCAGTTGTTAGTTTCTGGAGAAAGAATTTGCACAAGTACTGGTTAACCACTTTGAGGACAAAGCCTGCCCTGGAAAAGTGTGGTTAAGACAACTGAGTCGGTGACTGCGCTCAACATGACCCTTATTGGTTGACTGGGCTGAAAAACCTCAAAACAAACAAAAATCTACCGAGGAAGACCCAGGCGTAATACTCAGAAAATGAAGGTGTCACAGTACACTGTATATATATAGTTATAGGAAATGTATTGTATCACATATGCTTGAGATAGTTCCAGAGGAAGCCAGCGCATTACTGGAGGCAGATGAAGAAGAAAAAAAAATGAAAGTTTCTGATCAGGGTCTTTGAAAAGAGTACTCTCACCTGAGGATATGTTGTTTCCCTCGTTTTCCATCCATCCTGAGGTGCTCTCCAATAGGCCTACCCCGTGAAAGTGTATATAGATATATGCGATCCACTGGATAAGGTTTAACCTGCTAGCTTTTTTCTTTGGGATAGGCTTAGTCTTCTTAGCAGTTAACCAGTTAGTTTGTTCATACTTCCACCTATAACTGACAACTGCCCTTCTTGAATCACCGAATGGGGAGAATGACCATAGAAATAATTTCATGATCAGAGCTGGGATTTGAAATTGTGATCCCTGGATCTGCAGTCAGAAGCAATACTGACTGCTATGGAATTACGGTTAATGCCCTAAAATTTTTAACACTAAAGTGTCTAACATAATGGCATGTGCAAAACAGTCGTATCAGCATCTACACTGTTTGTCATTCTGCTAAGTATTTTAAGAAACAGCTGTATAAAAAGCAAAATTTAGGCCAAAATAGTTTGGAATAATGTGTTCAAAATTTTAGGGCATTTACTGTATAGGACAAATATAAAGAATGTATTGGTTAGGTCAGTAAGGAACTCAAGTTGCATGAAACAAATGGTTATACAAGTCGCCATTTAGAGCTGGGATGTGGAGGTGACTGATTTGTTTTTTGTCATAGGCAACTGTACATGTTTACCTCATTGTAAATTCATTATTGGCAAAAGTTGATTACTTACATTTCAGGAATTTTGGGTTATACCAAAAAATTAAAATTTTGTTTTATTTTTCCTGAAGATATTTTGATGGAAATTGGCAAGAGACAGTAGTAGAACATGTGAGTTTCCATCTCCGATAATTGATCACTTGATCGGAAATGGTATCAGCCTGGCCTAATCAACATTATCAGTGAGGCAAATATGTATCACTGAGGTGCTTTTATGAGTACCCACAACATCTGTTTTCATTCAGAAGTAAGAAAAAATGTTCCTCTGAAGCTATAACATATATGTCCTTCCCTTAGGTCCCTAGCTAGAATACTGCATCTTACATTAACCCTTGTCCTGCTGAATAGATTATGATGCCACGCCCACTTTTAATTTTCAGCCAATCAGATTACTTGATCCGAATTGTTGCTATAAATTCACATACTTAATGGAAAACAGTGCAGATCCAGAAGTTTAACTGATCTGGATTACACTATTTGCAAAGGCAGGGTATATCTGGTTTCAGCAGGACTAGGGTTAATTCAGATAGACTTCACAAGGTCCTGGATTTGCATCCCGTTAGAGGCAGAATTCAACTCATGACTGTATGACACTTCATTGCCTTTCCTTATCATCGTTCCATTATCTTGATATGACTTAAATAATGATAACCTTTAAAAAGCCAAGAAAACAGTCATCTGAAAATGTTGTCTGTTTATGTCCTCTGCTGAATATTGTTGTGAACTTTTCAAACCTATTTTTGCATACAGGCAAACAGTGTGGACCCTGATCAGACTGCTGCTATAGAAGCCAGTCTGATCTGGGTCCACACTGTTTGCAAAAATGACATTTAAAATTACAAGCAGATAGCAAAGCAGATGACAATTGTTGTGATTGGCAGTTAAAGGGTTAAAAGGGATGCAAAACACCAAGCCATCATCATCTGTTTCAGAAAGTTTTACCAAATTGGTTAGATCAACGATTAGCAGAGAGGTTATTTAAAGTGATATGCAGTTGTCAAGCCAATATATCAGGTAGCCATAGCAACAAGTATGTATCAGAAGCAGAATTTGGAGGATTTCTAGGAGAAGCTTTGAAAGGAACATACACAGAGAGAGCAGATTTGATCAGCTTGTTCAGCAATAGAGAGAATCATGAGACTGAAGTGTCATTGGCCAGCTTGTACAAGGTACAGTGAAACTATCATATGAAGTATTCATCCATGCCTGAGCAAACAGTGTAGACCCAGATCAGCATGAGATATTTTCTACAGTCATTCTCTCCCTTCCACTGATTCAAGAAGGGCAGTTGTCAGTTTCTGGCGAAAGAATGTGCACAATACTGGTTAACCACTTAGAGAACTAAGCCTGCCCAGTAAACATGTGGTTAGGTAAACTGACCGCGCTTGACATGACCCCATTGGGTTGACTGGGCCGTAAAATCTTAACACAAACAAACAAGACCCAGATCAGACAGGATGTGATCACTAGGGTTTACAGTGTTTGCCAAGTATCCACCAGTTTTTGGGTACTTCAGCAGGTAGTAAAGTGGACTTGTCCAAGTTTTAGAAAAGGTATGGTAAGGAGTTAAGGGAAAAACACACATTAAATAATAAATACTTCAGAAAATAAAGAGCTTATCAATCTGAGCAATTTGGTAAAACAATTATAAAAACTAGTTGAGAAATAAGAAAGTTATTGAGCTTCGAATTCTAGAAAACGGTGTCTTGGAAGCCACCATTTTAGCTAGTTTGGGACATCATAACCATGAAAATTAAATAAATCAAATCTGAATTAAATATTCCAAATGACAGCACCCATGTTAATAATTATAAAAAACTTAAAATTTTAATATCTCTCTTATTTCTCAACTTGTTTTGATCAAATTTGTGCTGAGATGCTTGCTTTCTAAAGTTGAATATTTTTAAGTCATAAATATTACATTTAGGGGGCCTTTCCTTTTAAAGTGTCTGAATATATACATGTAGGATAAGTACAACAAGATCTTTGGTAGATGACAATTAGATATTGATAAGTAAATGATATTTTTCATTTTTAACCCTGAAAATAGGGCTTGGCATTTCATTTAGATAATAAGAAATTTAGAGGCCCAATTGTTTCTACAGGGTACTTCTTTAATTATGTTATTGTTGGGTACAATGGAATAGCCTAGCTTTACAAAGTGCATCACGAAAACACGCCTATATAATTTTGACCACCTTAAACCCCACTTTATTACAGTAAAACTGGGGTTTACAGGGGTATACATTATTTTTATTATATTTGCTCAAAAACATAGATTGTGGGTACTCATTAGAACTGCCTCGTCGAGGCGGTTCTAATGAGTACCCACAATCTATGTTTTGAGCAGAAATATGAAAAATATCGAGGTTTTTATCTGAATTTTTTTTTAGTTTTTGGAGATGAGATCTTCTATATATTTGAATAGGCATGTTTTCGTAATGCATGACATTATAATTAGACTGCGATATGAAAAAAATGTCTGGCTGCCCCTCTTATAGAATGTATAGAAATCACAGGGAAATAAGAACTTGAGAGCTATAGATTGATAGTGCTTTATCCATAATAGCATCATAATGACGTAAATTCAGTGTATTTTGAAAAACGACAGCAATAACAACAAAAAAAAAAAAAAAAAAAAGAGAGAGAGAGAATAAGAACCCATCATGAGTGACCATCTAGGATAGGGAAATCTCACCTGAGGGTAGGAATTTGAACCAGGGACAAGGCTTGCAGAGTCCCCGGTTCAAATTCCTACCCCAAGGGTGAGATTTCCCTATCCTGCATGGACTGGCTCATGATAGATTTTTTTTCTCCCACCTTTGAGTGGATTGTTCCTAGTAAAACATGGTCATGTGAATTATGGGAAATAGCCTATATAGTCATTTTTCAATATAATCTATACATTTTTGTTTGGATATAACACAGTTGTTTAACTAACATGGTTTATGCCATGGACCCCAACAATAGTGTTATAAAGGGGTTGTGGTGTATCATATATATAGGCAAAGGTGGAGAAAGAGATATTCTTTTACTTTTATTGCATAGCTCCAGATATTTTTTTTTTTCTTCTTCTTCAGCAATCCGTTAAACAGTATTGATATTTAACTTATGGAAACATATGTTATGGGTACTCATTACAAGTGTCTCAGCATGGCACTTCCAATGAGTACCACAACATATGTTTTCATGGAGAAATAAGAAAAATATTTACTTGATACCCCTCTTATCTGGATCCTCAAGGTAGATGTTAACCCTTAAGATGCCAAGAAAACCTGCATCTGAAAATGTCGTCTGTTTATATCGTCTGCTGAATATTCTTGCAAACTTTTCAAACCTATTTTTGCATACAGGCAAACAGTGTGGACCCTGCTCAGACTGCTCCTAGAGGGTCCACACTGTTTGCAAAAATGACTTTTAAAAATCACAAGCAGATGGCAATTGTCGTGATTAGCGGTTTAAGAATTAAAGAAGAATTCAAACAAGTAATGTGTGTGAATATTTAGGGTATATACAGTACAGTAAATTTCCTAAAATTTTGAACACTTTATTCCTTATCTTTTTTGCCTAAATTTTGCTTTTTATGCAGTTATTTCTTAAAATACTTAGTGGAAAGGCAAACAGTGTAGACCCTGATCAGACTGCTCCTTCATGAGCAGTCTGATATGGGACTGCACTGTTTGCATATTCCATTTTATTGGCAACTTTGGTGTACAAATTTTTAGGACATTTACCATACCTGGAGTGATGTTCCTATGTGTATATTTCAGACTGTGTTCTCTATTATCAGAACATACATTAATACACTAAAAAAAGACAGAAGCTTCCAGACGTGGCAGTGTAGGTGTGCAGAGGAAGATATTTCTAGGATAGCATTTAATGTATTGGGTATAAAACCCAGCCCCTTGACAGAACTGGAGGAGGTGAGAAGATCGGTGAATGACATTGAGGAATGGCTGCCTAAGTCTCATGTCTTTATCATTATGTTTGAGAGAGTATGGCATGAACTCTTTCAGATAAGCTCTGTAAGTACATACAGAATTTTTTATTTCTGTTTTTTGTTTATTATTTTTCAGCACATGCAAAAATCAACTCAGAAAATTTACCCCTTAAAGTGATAATGACAACTGCAGCAGACAAATTTTGATTTTTAATTTTTCAGAGAAAATTCCAAATCCTTTTCAGAACTTACAGTTTATTAGTTTAACTCTAAATTCCCAAAATATTTGTAAGTAATTTTTGCAAATAATGAAGTGATGCAAACTTGCACAGCCGCCTGTGATAAAAACTCAAACTGTCACCCTACATTTCAGACACTAAATGGCATTATTGTTTCATGGGAGTGAAGAGTTCCCTACCTACCGAACCAATTTTTTGATGTCATACATTTTTCTTTTTTTTTCTTTTCCGTTCAGTATTTATATGGTACTTATACACCATATATCCTTAAGTATTTGGACAAACAGGTCTGAGCAAACAGTGTAGACCCAGATCAGATGCCACAGAATGTGGCATCTGATCTGGGTCTACTCTGTTTGTCACTCATCCAACTATTTTTAGACACATCCATAGGTTGTCAAAAATTGTCCAAATTTTAGGTGAGATAAAGTAAGTAGTTTAAGTGACCTGTTATTTAGGGTAAATACGGTATTCAGAGGGCCTGTTGAGTATTTAGTGACATTGCTGCAGTTCTCCAGAAAAACATATGTTGTGGGTATTCATTACCAGTGCCTCAGCAAGGCACTTCTAATGAGTAGCGGTACCCACAACATAAGTTTAATTGGCAAAATAAATAAACAAATTCCCAGAAAAATACATTAAAAGAAATATTATTTCTGCTTTCAGAAAGATTCAAGAGCAGGCTCCACCCATTCTTTAATGCCGTGTGCTTCCAACATGGACTGGAAAAAAGGCGGAACTATTTTAGATACCCTGTCAGTCATTTATGTAAATTACCATCTTCCCAGGGAGCAACAAACAATATGGCGGCTGCTATATAGCAACACTCTGCACGGGGACAGTTTCTCTCAATTAGTCACAAATATTTCAGGAAAGGGGCCATGTTTGATGGTCATTAAAGATAAAGATGGACATTTGTTTGGTGCTTATGTGAATGAAAGCTGGGAAATAAAACCACAATTTTATGGTAGGATAAAAGTTTCAGAACTTTTTTGATAATTTCCCTGAGAACAGTACAGTTCCTACAAATGAAGGGCTTTCCATATCAGGCACTCTTTTTCATCCAAAAAAGTACTGACATTCTTGTATTTCTCCCCAACAACATATGGTGGGGGTACTCATTAGAAGAGCCTTACTGGGGCACTTCTAATGAGTACCCACAGCATATGTAAGACTCATTAGAAGCAGGTGTGGCACTTCTAACGATTACCCACAATATATGCTTTTGTGGAGATAAGATAAATATTTTCCAGTTACCCCTTCTTATCTGGAGCTGTGGGCTACATTTTCAAGGGAGGTAATTCTGCCACAATGGATTTTTCCTCTCTTCCAAAAAGGTCTACTCTAAAAGGAAAGAATTTGCTCCCTGTGGGAGCAAATTCTTTTCTTTTAGAGAAGACCCCTTTCAGAAGGTAATTGCTGTGCATGAATGTAAACAAGTCAAAAGAATTGCCTGGCTTGTACAAAATGGTGGAAAATTTACGCTTGTATTAAATCACCTTAAGTCCTCTTTCTTACAATGTACATTGTACCTTGTTCTGACATTTATTGTCAGCTGTGCATTGAGCAAAACTGATGAGGCATGATGACTGAAACAAACATGTATCAGAACTCTTGATAAGAGGTGTATTTATGTAAATACTTATATACCATATATCCTTAAGTATTTGGACAAACAGGTCTGAGCAAACAGTGTAGACCCAGATCAGATGCCACAGAATGTGGCATCTGATCTGGGTCTACACTGTTTGTCACTCATCCAACTATTTTTAGACACATCCATAGGTTGTCAAAAATTGCCCAAATTTTAGGTGAGATAAAGTAAGTAGTTTAAGTGACCTGTTATTTAGGGTAAATACGGTATTCAGAGGGCTTGTTAAGGATGAGTATTTAGTGACATTGCTGCAGTTCCTATTTCTGCACCAAAACATATGTTGTGGGTACCCATGAGAAGTGCCACACCGAGGCCTCAGGATCAAAGTGAGAGACACACGCTCATCTTGGGTCACAACTCAATGCATACATTCCTCAGGGTCATCTTCACAGAGAGACAGGAGAGTCTTAGAAATATCGAGCCTGTTCTTCTTCTGATCTTTGGTCAACATTCTGGGGATCCATCCAGCTGAGACCTTGGACAACAGTTCACAACCCTAAGATATTGGTCAAGATAGACTTAATTGCCCCAAACTTTATGTCTGTTTATCTAGCTACATGTACATAGTACATAGCACACAGGCTTCTTCTCCTGTCCCACATGATCAGACTGTGCACAAGCTCAACATTTTCATGTGTAGTAGCCTCTTTAGGGTGCCCTGACCATTCATAATTCTCTGCGCTCTCCTTCCCTCTCCTTAAAATCAGCAGCCCGTTTTTCACCATGTTGTAAGAAGGAGACTCATCCCCAAGAGTTTTAATGAAATAGTCTTAAATTTCCTTCTGGGGACCTACTCCTTCTTACAGAAGTTCTTTATGACTACTCTAACTTCAACTATGTTCATTTTCTTAATTTGATACATCCTTCCCCTGTTTGCAGCAAATTCCTACTGATATAAATACCTTTGAAATTTTATTCTTTCTACTAAAGATGGTGAATAAGACAAAAGTGTCAACTGATTGGGGTTTAATTTCAATTTATTTATTCTAAGTACCTGGTGCTATGTGTATGGTACAAGAGTAAAAGTCCCAAGTGGCCCAAACCTTTTTCTTTGGATTTTAATTTTTATATTGAAAATAGTGAAGAAGATGTCCCAGAAGAACCACAATCACAGAACATAGCCTTCCAATGACACCTAGAGGAAGAGCAAACAAACTACACTAGACAGCACACATGTCACAAAATGGTGAAAAACAAAGCAACCAGCTGGTCCCTCTTCCCCGACAATGTTATCACAATATTAAGAAAACATCCCTATTCAAATATATTGAAAATTTTACAACCAAAAAAGGAAAATTTTCAGATAAAAAATTCTGATATTTTTTCATATTTCTGCTCAAAACATAGATTATGGATACCCGTTAGAACCACCTCAGTGAGGCAGTTCTAATGAGTACGCACAATCTATGCCTTTTAGCAAAATAAGAAAAATAATATAAACCCCTGTAAACCTCAGTATAAAAGTGGGGTTTAAGGGGGTCAAAATCATATAGGTGTGTTTCGTGATGATGCCAGACAAGATTCACAAACCATAACAATATAACAGATAAGGCACAACAAGAAAAAAGCCCCGCAGTGAGCCACCACAAGGCCCCACAAGCCTTTAAGTGACTATTAATTTTGTTGGTGGTCTTTTTGGAATATAGTACATTAATTATAACAGCATTTCTTTGAGTTTTCAGAGTTAAGTGTGCTTTGGAGTTCTAAAATAAACTTTTGTACATTTTTTGACAATTTAAATGTAATGCAGAATCCAGTTTTAACCCTAGTCCTGCTGAACCCGGATTTGTCCTGCCTTTGCAAACAGTGTAGATCCAGATCAATGGCTTCTGATCTGGATCTGCACTGTTTGCCATTAAGTATGTGAATTTATATCAGTTTATATCAACAATCTGGATTTAGTAATCTGATAGACTGACAGCTAGAAATGGACATGGCATCTTAATTTATTCATCATGGCAAGAGAAAAAAAAAAAAAAAAAAAAAAAAAAAAAAAAATTAAAATGTTTGCTTACAGTTTTACATGTACTAGGTAAAGCTTAATAAATGCCAGTTCTTGTATATTTCAGGTTCTTCCAATTGTTTTCTGTTCTCCATTAAGCCACAGTATGGTGTGTATACAGCTACGGGATATAATAACAACTTCATGTACCTCAACCAAGGTGTTCAAACACTGCCCAATGGTCTTGTAAGTATAGGCTTGTTAAGTTGCAGACAAGCTCTAGATAAAACAAGTTTTATTTAATAAATATTTTTCTTATTTTCTCCATCAGAAAAAAAACATAGTTATACTTATTTGAATTGTCTTGATACATGTAAGTGGAAAAAGAAAATAGAAATATTGTAACTTTTTTCACTAAAAGTTATGTTTTTTTTTTGAAGTTGTAATTTGTCAAGGACCAGGGTGTGTATGTGCAAAAAATGTAGACTCGGATTAAACTGCAGAAAGAAATAGGCTGATGAAAATGCACAGCTCCAGATGAGAGGGGTATCCACATTATTTTTTTTCTTATTTCTCCATAAAGACATATGTTGTGGGTACTCTTATGAGTACCCACAACATATGTTTTTGTGGAAAAATAAGAAAAATGTCAGTACTTTTCTGTGGAAAACCCCACCTTATCTGGTGCTATGAAATTGCGTTTTGTTGAAGATTCAACCAGATAATGAAAATATAATCGTCCAAAAACATTTTACAAAGCATAAGGTGATTAGAGCACTCTGCGAGATTATAAGAATGTATCATGGGTGTGAGGGGAAGATAGATAAATCTGTTCCAAGGGTTACTGTCTGGCATCATGAGGCTTGCCGAGTTATGTCAGACTGTGATCCCAAGGGATGGATTTTTCTGTCTGTCCCTCACACCCAGTGATAGCTTTTTTTCTTGCATACCTTCCATTTCTATTGTGATGACAATACTGTGACGTTTAGTGATGTCATTACGTTCAGTTAATGACGTTAATGATGGCGTACCGTGACGTCCTATACAACCAGTGATATCATACATGAAAATTCTCGATTTTTATGTTTACCATGGGACGGATAAGTGTGTGAGAGATAAGATCTGCTAGCATCAATGCAATTTGCGGAAATCCTTATCTGGTATGCAAAAATAATCCGTTAACAAAAGTTGTGGTATTTTTCTTATTTTTAAAAGAAAATTTATCTGCTTTTCATTTGTATTTTCTTCAGAAAAGACAATTTAAATGAAATGTGATGACATAGCTCCAGATAAGGAAGGTATCTAGATTCTTAGTTCTCTGACAACATACATATATGCTTATTGGAAAAAAATAAGAAACATATCAGTACTTTTTGGTTTAAAAAAAAAGTGCCTTATCTGGAGCTATGACAAGACCGTCTTCTATTTGAAAAATAAGAAAAATGTGTTGAAATGTTGTCTGTTGTTATTTACAATATCCATTAAAAGCCCCTCCCTGGTCTGTGACTTTGATATCAACATCGTGGACTTAGAGTATTATTAGTTAAGTTTTTGTTAAATTGTGATTGTAAGTTGATAGGCAAGCTGTCATTCAGGCAAGCTATGTTGTCTTGCGACAACTCTTGTTGGTTCTGAAATACAGCCTCATTTCCATGTTCAATTTCTTGAGTTAAATTTCCCAAATTGAAGTTTTGGAAAATATTGACATAAAATGAAAAAAAAAATGCTTTAAAGAATGATTTTATTGTGCAAACGAAATCCAAGTTGGCAACCTTTAAAGATTCCCTTTTATATGCCAAAAGTGTAGCTGGACCAAAGAAAATAAAAATATATTTTTATATTCTTGGAGTACTTTTCTCCTTTTCTTAAGTTTTCCCATTTTCAGAGTTTATTCTGTTTTCCCAGTTGTCACAGCCTCATTCTGAAACTGATGCAAAAAGAGCACTATGTTCTAGATCCCTTTGAAGTTTGTCATTGAGAAGATTTTACCACTTAGTGTGTTTGTAAAATTTCAACAGATATTTTGAAATATTGTATTTACCCAACATCCAAATCTTAAGCAGTACTCTAGACAATGTTCCATAACTCCAGAGAAGAGAGGTATCCACATAATATTTTTCTTATTTTTCCATGAAAACATATGAAGGCACTTCTAATGAGTACCCACAATACGTGTTTTTGTTAAGAAGTAAGAAAAATATCAGTTCCTTTCCATTGAAAAACTAGAGCAAGTCGATGGCGCGCCATCCCATATCCCCGTGCCAGTGCCATCTCATATCTCCACACTCATCAAAATTCCAAATGCGTTCCTCCAATCCTCATCCATAGGGTTATTACCAGTGACAGTTTCAAGGTTCTAGCACAAAAAGCCTAGGAGGAGTTATGTGACGGTAAAAAAAAGGACCCAAAGTCCTGCTTTTTGACCTCTGGTGACCCCCAGACATGCACCTGGGGGAAAAGTTTTGCACCACTGTGTTCTATTCTTCATTACCTTTGATTTGATATGCAACACAACTATGTTTGTACAAAATGGATTTTGGATCCTTCAGGGCCACACCCACCTGGCCCTGCCCCCCAGGGGATACATAAAAAATCTGAATGTGTTCCTCCAGTCCTCATCTATAGGGCTATCACCTGTAAAAGTTTCGAGATTCTAGCTTAAATGGTCTAGGAGCAATGGTGTGACATTACAGAGGGACATATGGATGGACAGATGGACGAGGGGTACCACAATATCCCCGCTTTTCTTCGAAAAGTGCGGGGATAAATTTTAAAAAGGGCCTTATCTGGAGCTATATTATTGATGTATATAAATGTTAGACTCTATTTTAACAGGGACTAGGTGGTCAGTTGGATTACTTTGGTCTGTGGATAGATAGTAGTTTCAACCATGGTCACAGTAAGGCAGTGCCCAAGTGCACAACCTATGGTAGCCCACAGCTGTCAGGACAGGCTCAGTTTGAGGTGGAGGCAATGGAGGTTTGGGGTGTTGGTCCTGAGAAGAAAAGATTAAGCTCGGATGAGGGAGAAGGGGTAGGTATTATATATCCTGGTAAATGGAATATTCAGAGGATAACTTGTTATTTTTTAACAGAAGATACGGTTTTTAAATTTTTTTTTTTTTTTTTTTTTTTTTGTAAGTAGTAATTCAAACTGCCTTACCAAGATAAGTTTCAGTGCAAAGATACAGTTAATGTTCTAGACTTTCAAATATTTTGATTGTAAGTCCCAGTGAATAACAAATTGTCCTGATGACAAAGCAATTATTAGTGCCTGTGATTTGCCATCCTCGGTAACCCAGTATGACCCATTACGTTACACTTCATTCATCAACCCTGGGACAACTCGCTTACGTTTCTTCATTCTCATGAATTATTAATGAGACAATCTGATTGGTGATCTCAGTATTTCCATGAGAAATTTTAGTCTATTTTTATCATGCATACTTCACAAATAACGTCATCGTTCTATTTTTGTTTTGCGGATATCCATTTGTATCATTCATTGCAAATCCAGGCTTGGTATTAATTGTTGACAAAAATGTTTATCATGTTTTCCTGAGTTATTTTTAGTAACGGAAGAAGAAAAATGAATCTTCCACATACGAGAGTAGTGCTATGCTGTCAACATTTTGATTGGCTGTTGAGGTATATCCTGCTGTTATGAATATTCATAGAAAATGAGGTTTAGTCAGTCAGTTGTCCCAGTGGTGATGGATGAAGTGTAACATAATGGGACACACCTGGGTTACCAAGGATGGTGATTTGCATGAAATGTCAAACCTTATTTTCTAGGAATAATGAGAAAATATTTCAAAGTGCAGCCTGCTAAAATTTTTATCCAGCAAGCTAAGCGTTAAAATATTTCATGGTTTGGAACTCAAATAAGTCAAGATTCCTGGGCCCAGTTGTTCAAAACTAATGAACTATCGTTAGTTAACATATGGTTAAAACTTGTTCAAAACTAACTGACTGTCGTTAATTAACATATGGTTAAAACTTTGAACATTAAATATGGCATATATGCTAATATTTTTGCTGAAAAAGTGTGGGTAGCTTTTGCATTTGCAAAAGCTACTCACATTTTTTCAGCAAAAATACCTGTGAATTAGATATTGTACTTACTAGAACAGTTAACATTTTGACCACTACAAGCCGTTAAGCTAACGACGCTTTGAACAGTTGGGCTCTGATTTGCCAAAAAAAACAACAAAAAAAACAAACAAAAAACCACTATATTGTGAGTACTCAGTGGAATTGCTTTGATGAGGCAATTCCATTGAGTATCCACAAGATGTTTTGGTGCAAAACCAGAACAAAAATTATCTCTGATTCATTTTCAATTTATTTTCTCAGACACCTAAACAAATGAGTGCATTGGACAAAAACTTGGAAGCAAAAGCTATATTGGAAATGGCAGGAAAACCTCAGTTATCGGAAGGGATAAGAGAGCTTGAGGAGGATGAACCACCCATGACAGAGGAAATGAAAAGAAAAATGAATACCATTCCAAAACTGTTCTGATACACAAGCCACCATTGTTGTCAAACCACATACCTCCAGATAAGGCACGTTTATTCAGCCAAAAAGTATTAATATTTGTTTATTTCTCCAAGCAAACATATGTTGTGGGTACTCATTAGAAGTGCCTCACAGAGGCACTTCTAATGAGTACCACAACATATTTTTTCATGAAAAATTAAGAAAATTATTTACCTGATACCCATGCAGACCCACTTATCTAGAGCTGCCGATCATGCTATTACACGTGCTCTTATAGCAAATATTTAAGCCATGCTATGTGAAAATGTGTGTTCAGGGCATATGCCAGCAGTAAAGACCCTGATCAGCCAGGAATGCTGCACAGTTAGATGAGGTTCTTTGTTTTACATCATTTAATTCTACAGTATCTGATGAGTGTGTGGCAGCTCCATAGCACAGTCGTTAGCATGTCTTGACTGCAGATCCGGGGTCGCAGGTTCCCAGGTCAGTCACATAACTTTTGTGGAGATTGATCATGAACTCATTTCTACAGTCATTCTCCCCCCTACAAGATGATTCAAGAAAAGCAGTTGTCAGTTACTAGTGAAAGTATTTGCAGAAGTACCGGTTAACCGCATGCCCAGGAAAGGTGTGATTAGCTTTGCTGACTGGCACAACATGACTGTAAAAGTGTTGACTGGGCCTTAAAACTCCAAGTCAAACTGATGTCTGTAAGAAGACTGTGAGGACCCTGATCAGTTTGCTGATGCTCAGTCTGATCAGGGCCTTAGCTGTCTGCATGTGCATGTACCCTGAAAGCCATTTTCTTATCGGTGATACAGGTTCTCATCCTGGTTGTATCTGTGGGATAATTTGAATACCATATTTACCCTACATATTGGGACATCTTATCTCCTTAACATCTCTTAAAGTTGAACAAATCCATTTAACTACCTGTTGATGTGTATAAACATCCTGGATGAGTGGCAAACAGTGTAGACCCTAATCTTTTGATCTGGGTCTACACTGTTTGCTCAGGGTTATTGTGGTAATTAGTTTGAAGCAGCTAAGCAGGTTAGTCTTATTTATTGAATCAGCAGTACAGGCTGTTTCTGATAAAATGAATCAGTATAAGTTTCTAATAAACACTTACCATGCTATGGGCAGATTCAGCAGAAGACAAATTGATGATATTTTTCTTATTTTTCCTAGAAAATAGGATCTGAAATGTCATGCAAATTGTTTCCTTTGGAGACTATTTGCATGAAGTGTCAACTCTTATTTTCTAGGAAAAATAAGAAAAATATTTCAAAATTTCAAAAGTCTGCTGAAATTTTACCCAGCATCATATCATCATCATAATCGGATTTTTGATTAACGTGCAGGTACAGGGCAACATCCACATCAATGGGCCCCCCTTCCAGATAGCTGGCTTGCCCATAGCATGGTAGATCTCACACCAGATCTCCAGGTACATCTATCATGAGGGTTGATAGCCGAGAGCTTCCACTCTCTGCAATCCCTCTGTCAGCTGCTTCCATGTCATTTTGGGCCTCCCAGGCCCACGCTTTCCATCATCCTGTATGTCAAAGGCTGTCTTGATTGCACCACTGGTTATATTTGGTATGATTATTGATGTTGGCCCCAAATTTTATTGAGCACTATCCACACCACTGCTGATGACCTAGAGGTCAAGGTCACAGACTTTTTATGTTAAAGTGTTGCATCAAAGTTTTTAAGATCCGATAGACAAGCATTAGTTCAAGCGAGCTGTCCTGTCTAGCAACAGGCTATGTTGCAATAAATTTCTGCCTCAGAAAATCATTCTATTAAGGTAAATGGATACATGTGGTAAATTTTCAGTTATTTTTTCTTTTTTGTAAGGGAGACAACTCTTGTGAATTATCAACAGCTTTCCAGTACACCATTCCTCTTCTGAAAAGGGGTCTACTCTGAAAGGAAATAATTTCTTCCCAAGAGTAGACCTCTTTTCAGGAGGGGACAAAAACAATTAACCTCCCCTGAAAGTGTATCCATTGCCATTACATGTACCAAGGACATCCAAAATCAACATAGCAAAATTCAAAATTAATTAGCACTAACTTTTTACTTGAAATGGTTGTATTGTTTTGACACTTTTACAGCTTCAATAACAAATGTAGAGCACTTTTGTTTAAAAGTGAAGCATCTCCAATTTCAAAATATTATATTCTTGTGACAACAATAATGTTGAAAATCACATTTAGAAATTCCTATTTGTTCAAAAGTTACATGCATTCAAAGATGTAGAAATGTGTGTTGCTATTTATAGTTTAGAAAAACCTATCCGACAATGCACTCTTCTATGATGTCATTGGTTCTTTTTTAAATTTTACTTTGAAATTTAAATTTTATTTAAATGCCCATGATTTTATTCCAGCCTGCTAATTTCGATAAAAATAGTAAATATTCTATTACTAGTGAATATTTAGGCTATATATTTTAAGCCAGCATTTGTTTTAAAATAATGATAACTGATTTAATTAAATTTTGAAAACATTTTTTAAAATATTAAAAATGCAAGATACAGATCACTATATTGGAAAAAAACTTACCAAGAATAAATATCTTGTTGGAAATTACATTTCGAAAGATTAGTACAAAATGTATATAAAATTTCAATAAAATAACTCCAGAAAATGGAGTTTAAATTAATTTTAAAATTTTATATAAATTTATTTTTTAATTTCCATTTAAAAATCAAACTGACTATGAAAATGCATAAGCACTGCAGTCCTATATACAAATATGGAGGAGATCTGTTTTTCTCTGCATACATTCCCTGAATATTTTCAAGTTAAAGTTTTTAAAACATTTTTAAAATTATTCCTAAAAAACAATGATGTCATTGGTTCCTCATGAATATTAATGAGATTGAAATGAAGGAAACCTTAAACTCTCTATAACTCTATAAGTATTTGAAATGTTTAAATGGGTTTTCACCACTGTACTTGCATCCACACATCTTTCTTTTTAGCATATGTACAACTAAAACTGAAATGGGGGATGCATCTGCATTAACATTTACCACTCTCTTGGCAAATGCTGTAGACAACAAATTGATGGTATTTTGGTTATTTTTCCCAGAAAATAAACTTTGACATTCCATGCAAATTGTCTCCAAAAGTGATAATTTGCGTGGAATGTCAAAGTTTATTTCTGAAAAAAGATATGAAAAAATATCTAAAATTTTGTCAGCTTAAACTTTTTTCAGAATGCTAACTTTTAATAGAGCATCAAATGTGGTAGAGAAATACCACAGATGTGTGCTTATTAGAGCATGTGCAGTTATTATTGTGAATATAGTTCTTCTTGTAAAAAAAAAAAGAAGATTCAGGTAATATATATATACAGTCGACTCCCGTTATCTTGAATTCCAAGGGACTCACTGAAATACTTCGAGATGTCCGTACCTCGACATATCAGAGTTGATAGAGTGAGGAAAACAATAAATTGAACAACCATATTTAACAAATGAATATGTAATTTGACTCCTGAAGTTAGAAATATATATATAAAATAATGTGGAAAAGAGGAGAAATTGCTCCTTAGGAGCAATTTCTTCTCTTTTCCACATTATTTGTTACCTGTTGTCATAGTTTCATGTTAAAACAGGGACCAGATTTTCACTTCGAGATAAGCGGTAATTCGAAATAAGTGAGTTCAAGATAATGAGGTTCGACTGTGTATATATATATATATATATATATATTAGAATTAAAAAAAATATATATATATCTGGTATATATATATATATATATATATATATATATATATATATATATATATATATATATATATATATATATATATATATATATATATATATATATATTTTTTTTTTTTTTTTTTTTTTTAATTTTTCCATGAAAATATGTTGTGGAATTGATTCAGTGATGGAATCCTGATGAAAAGATTCTAAAAGGAATGACTCTTAAGAGTGGTGAACTTGAAGCTGAAGTGTTGAGTTTCTGGGCAGGACTTGCTAGTTTTGGCGAATTAATCCTCATCAAAGACCTTCATATAATGTTCAAAATTCTGGGCTAAATGATCACAATTGACAAGAAAATGCCACAGCCTATTTTCATGGAGAAGTAAGAAAAGTAATTACATAACTAACTGCTGTTTATACAGGTATTAGTGTTGTGAATTGAGCCATATCTGCTTTGTATGTACTTGTAGGTAGTCATGGGTTTATTCCTAGACCAAGACTCATAGTAACAGATATTAAAGAGGGGTATCCAAATGTAGATTTTTCTTAATTCATGCAATAGCTTATACAATCAAACCTCAATAGCTCAAACTAATGACTTGTTTACTAAGGCTAATTTGAGTCTGTACAATATTCTTCTGATAGCTCAAGAAAACAAATAATTAAGGAAATTTTCTTTATTTATCATGAAATTGTATGTTGTGTGTACTCATTAGAATTGCCTCATTGAGGCAATTCTAATGAGTACACTCAACATACCATTATTGTCTAGAAGATCTAAAAAAAACTTCCCTAAATTATTGCTGTTTGCTTCCTGACCTGGTGTCATGACTAACCCTGTTTGGCTCGAACTACCCATATCTTGAACGAATATCCATGGTCCCAAAGAGGTTTGAGTTGTTGAGGTTTGACTGTATTTAGAATTGCATCATTGAGGCATTTGGTTGAAAATAAAATCTTATCTGTGTAAGTCATATCTGACATTGCGCATAAGGGGACTGAATACACTTGGTAGATTTTCTGTCATTTTTACAAAGGAGACAACTTTTATGACTGCTTTCCTGTACACCAAGCCCCTCCTGAAAGGGGTCTACTCTAAAAGGAAAGCATTTCCTCCCAGTGGGAGCAATGTTTTTCCTTTTCCTTTTAGAGTAGACCTCTCTTCAGAAGGGAGGCAAAACATTTTGACAGATTTACCTCCCAGAAAATGTATCCAGTCAACTTAATGAAGTGGGATTTTTTTTTTTTTTTTTTAAGTATTCATATTTTTCACAAAAAAAAACCCATAATATATGTATAGTGTGGGTTTTTACTAGAAAGAAGTGCTTTGTTGAGGTGCTTCTAACAAGTACCTTAACCCTCAAAGCGCCAAGAAAAACTGCATCTGAAAATGTCGTCTGTGTATGTCGTCTGCTGAATATTCTTGCAGACTTTTCAAACCTATTTTTGCATACAGGCAAACAGTGTGCAGTCTGATCTGGGTCCACACCGTTTGCAAAAATGACTTTTAAAATCACAAGCAGATGACAAAGCAGACGACAATAGTTGTGACTGGCGCTTTAAGGGTTAACACATTTTCATTAACCCATTTTCTCCTAGCATCCCATTAATGGGACATTGGCAAACAGTGTAGACCTAGATCAGACGAAGTGTTATGGGTTGTCTAATCAGGTTCTTCACTGTTTGTATTAAGCACAGGAATTTATATAAAACATGGTAAAAATAAAAAACAACCAGGCACCCCTTCTATTGGAAATGAACCAGTCCAAAGAGTTCAGGTAGTAGAGTCCATTCGGGGTAAATAGGTTAAGGTTAGAAATGTATATTTTATGAAAACCTCTTGTATAAGACATCCTCCATTGTTGATAGGTTGTATATTCTGCTAAATTATTTATTTCAGCTGCTGTTGTGATGTAAAGTCTTTCATATTTAAGTATAATTTAAACCTTATAGAGCCAAATATAAATTTTAGCAGATTCTAATTTCATTAGAATTTTTCTTTTTAATTTTCAGAGAAAATAAGACTTGGCATTTCATATGAATTGTCTGCCTAGCAAACAGTTCACATGAAATGTCAGCCAGCAGAGATGCCTCAGTCCATTGCACATCCAACTGGTGATCAGGTCACAGGTTTAATCCTCACCAGGTCCGGCAACATTCTTCAGTGGAGATTGATCATGAAATATTTTCTATAGTCATTCTCTCCTTTCCACTGATTCAAGAAGGGGTCAGTTTCTGGCAAAAGAAAGTGCACAAGTACTGGTTAACTGCTTGAAGCCTGCCCAGTAAAAGTGGAGTAAGGTATACTGACCAGTTCAACTTGACCCTAATGGGTTGACTGAGCTGTAAAACCTCAACTCAAACATGAAATGTCAATTCTCCTTTTCTCCAGAAAATGAAAAAAAAAAGAATAATTTCAAAATGTTATCTGCTGCAGTTATATTTGCCCTTTAAGGATTAGGTCACAAAAAGGGAACTTAATCCTTTTGTTACCAACATCATCCCGTGCATCCCAAACTTCTGACCAAAGTCTTCTCTTTTCCTGTATACATGTACACCTTGAGTGTCCAGGCTTTGTTACAATGCAAAATATAGAAATGTGGAATTTTTTTCATTGACACTAACATGAAATGAAGAAATTTCTGTATTTTGTGTTGATGTCAATGCAAAATGTAGAAAATTCTACATACATTGATGGAATTGATATATCAACACAAAATGTAGAAATTTCATCATTTGTATGTTTTATGTTGTTACAAGGTGTTTTTTTTTTGGCCAAACAGTGAAGGCCCTGATCAGATAGTTCATATAGGTCCCTTTTTGTTACTTCATATGTACCCTAAATACTTGAACACCATGAGTCCTTGCTGTAACCAAGTGGCTCAGTTAGTAAATGTCTTTAGATAAGGAACTTGTGGGTTTGATCCCCAGCAGGGTCAAACCTAAGACTTTCTAAAATTGTTACTAGCTGCTGTTTCACTTGGCAGCCAGCATTAGTAAGAAGAGCTAGAACTGGTTGTGGCAGTATCATTATAATGTGACTGGTGGTAGAATCATGCCAGTGTGTCTGGGGTGTGTGATACTGCAGTGAGGCAGCAATATAAAAGGGCATCAGTTCCAACCATCACATCATGTGGGCTGGGTAGCCTAGTGGTTAGTGCACTTGACTTTCAAGTAGGATATCGTGGGTCCAAATCCTGCTCGAGTTGAGACAATTTTCACACCATTAATATGCCTAGCTCATACTAGACATGCCCTGGGTTGAGTATAAAGTGGACAGGGTGGCACTTGGTGACAGACAGTGGCACCAAGTATGCATGGGTGACCCATGGAAGCAAGGCTGTACAAATACATGTACATAACAATCTATGTGCCTCGGGTGCCTGGTAGCGTTAAAAATCCACACAACAACAACCGTCGCACCCAGACACCATCACAGCATGACTGAAAGTTAGTTGCTAGTGGCGTTAAACCTCAGCCCAAACAAACAAGACTTCTTGCCATAATTAACCTGAAATTCCATCAGGTCCATTTGACTACTGGTGATATGTAAATACATGTATGTGGTGACAGGATGGCAAACAGTGTAGACCCTGATCAAAATGCTGGAGCAGTTTGATTAGGGTCTACACAGTTTGCTCATGCCTGTCTGGCTGAATATTTAGGCTAAATATAGTACATATTCATAACAATTGTGATACCGGTGTATAGTTTAATGATTATAATGTTAGTTTTACTTGGCCAGATCATTACGAAAACATGCCTATTCAAATATATAGAAAATTATACCTCCAAAAACAGAAAATTTTCAGATAAAAAAACTCAGATATTTTTCATATTTCTGTTCAAAACATAGATTGTGGGTACTCGTTAGAACCGCCTCACTGAGGCGGTTCTAACGAGTACCCACAATCTATGTTTTTGAGCAGAAATAAGAAAAATAATGTATACCCCTCTAAACCCCAGTTTTACACTATAAAAATGGGGTTCAAACGGGTCAAAATTATATAGGCATGTTTTCGTGATGGTGTGTGTGTGTGTGTTTGTGTGTGTGCACACATCCGTGCATGTGTGTTAATACAAAGTGAAAATCAGGAATAAGAATCTTCAGCTTTTTTGGCCAATTTCTGCTTTTTAAGCATTATGCATGGTTTAAAAAAGTTTGAGACTTAGCCTGATCTGCTCAAATCTGGTGTTTTTGCAAAGGAGTGTATGGACTTTCAGTTGTTTCGTTTTCACTAAAATCTTTTCTCATCCCTGTAAAATGTCCTTTAAATTGAAATAATTTCAGCCAAGTACACTGTTTGTGCATTCCTTAACAGCACATTTTACAGTCTTATGCAGTATTTACCCTAAGTATTCAGACGTACGAGGTACATGTATACTGATAAACTTAGAATGAATAAATTGAAATGAAACCCCAGTCGATAATTTTGTCATTCTCAACATTTTTGAAAAAGAAGGAATAAAATTTCAAAGCTATTGATTTCAGTAGAATTTTGCTGCAGACAGGGGAAGGGTGTGTTAAAGTGATAAAATGGACAAAGTTTAAGTTATAGCAGCCATGAAGTAATTCTGTAAGAAGAGCATGTCCCCAAAGGAAATTCATGATGACTTCATTAAAACCTTGGAGACAAGTCTTCTTACAGCACGGTGAAGAAATGAGCTGCAGAAATTAAGAGAGAGAGGGAGAGCATGGAAGATACTCCTCCATGCTCTCCCTCTCTCTCCTAATTTAGGGCACCCTAAAGAGGCTACAGCAGATGAAAAGATTGAGCTTGTGCACAAGCTGATCATATGTTACAGGAGAAGAAGCCTGCATGATGTAGCTAGACAAACAGGCATCTAATGTATTGGGGCAGTTCAGTTTTTGACTGTTAGCTTTAGGATGTCCAAGGTCTAAGCTAGATGGATCCCCAGAATATTGACCAACAATCAGAAGAAGAGCAGGCTTGATATTTCTAAGTATCTCCTGTCTTTCTATGAATGTGACTCTGAGGAATTTATGCATCAAGTTGTGACCAAAGATGAGACTTGGGTCAGTAGGAATTTATGCGTCGAGTTGTGACCAAAGATTAGACTTGGGTCTATCACTTTGATCCTGATGCCAAAAAGCAGAGTATGCAGTGGAAGCACCCTGGCTCAAGCCTGCTAAGAAATTTAAGAGAGTTTCATCAGCATGGAAGGTGATGGCCCTATCTTTTGAGATAGTCAGGGTGTTATCATGGTGGATTAGCTTGAGGAAGGTCACAAGATAAATGGTGCATGTTATGCAGAAGAACTAAGGCAGCTGCATTAGGAGATTGTGAAGAAAAGAAGAAAGTTGACTTAAGGGGTTCTGCTTTTGCAAGATATTGCATCAGCCCACACCTCTCAAGTTGCTATGGCTGCTGCGACTTAATCAAGGAAGAAGGCTTCTATTTTTGAAAGGATAAGCAAACTGGAATAGCGTTGGAGAAAGTTCAAGGAAAAAGGAGAAAAAATGACAAAATTTCTGCTCTTGGTAATTCCCAAAGTACAGAGGCCAAGAACGTTTTGATCATCCCTCATACATGTATCCATGCAAACAGTACAGACCTTGATCAAGCTGCTCCTAAAATCGTAATTTTCACTTTATTTGATCTGGCAGCGTATAAATACCATATTTACTCCAATTTGATCAGGGTCTACACTGTTTGCCACTGTCAGTTGGATGTGCATCCCACTGGTGATCAGGCCACCAGGTCCAACAACATTCTTTTGTGGAGATTGATCACAGATTTATGTTCTACGGTCATTCTCTCTCTTCTGCTGATTCAAGAAGGGAAGTTTTCTGATGAACGAATGTGCATAATTACTGGTTGAATGCTTAGAGGACTAGGCCTGCCCAGTAAAAATGTGGTTAGGTAAACTGACAAGCTCCACATGACCTTAATTGTGTTGACTGGGCAGTTAAATTACAAACAAAACCAAATACTTGCATGATAAAGATCTTATCTGAAGTGCTGTTTTCAATTGAACTGTGTTGCTGATCTTTCTTATTTCTCTGTAATTCCAACTCACTAGGATTACACTAATTTAATTGGTTTAGAGCAGATTAAAAAGGACACTTATACTTCAGTGAATCAACTTGGGAACTATTTTCTTTTGCATAAATTTCTAAAATTATTTATATTGCCCCCATTTTCAACATAAATTTGAACAAGTTGGATTATTGAGAAATACTGAAATGCTATTTTTTGTGGATTTTATCAATGTGTAAATGCTGGTGAATCATTCAAACTTAACAGAAAATCCTACACATTGATAAAGTCCATAAAAATGGAATTCATTCCTACGACAAAAAAACTACCGTGGGTGCTAATAAGAAGCACATTGCTGAGGTGCCTCTAATAAGTACCCAGAACATATGTTTTCATGAAGAAATAAGAAAAGTATGTGTCTATATACCCCTCTTATCTGAGTTGTGCAAGCATGAACAAGTTATACTGTGATAGTTTGGGCATTTGCCGATTCCATATAGCCGAAAAACAGGTTAGAAAGATAAAAGCATACTTTCTCCATAATGTGACGATTATGGAATTTGCAATTTGCATACATTCAAAGATCGGTTCGAAATGGATAGCTCCAGATCAGGTGATTTTTTTTCTGAAAAAAGGTGTTGATAAAAGAGTTGAATTTTTTTTTTTATTTTTCCAAGAAAACATATGTTGTTGGTACTCATTATAAGTGCCTTGCCGAGGCACTTCTAAGAAGTAATGACAACATGTATTTTGGTTGAGAAATAAGATAAATATACTCTTGATATCCTTTTATCTGGAGCTATGGAAATGTTAATGTATTTTATTAAGAAGTACATATGTATCTCTAGTCAGTGGTTTAACCCTATGTCAGACAAGGCTTAGCACTCTGGGTAATATTTTCAGCAGACAACATATTGAAATACTTTTCTTATTTTTCCCAGAAAACAGGTTTTGACATTTCATGCAAATTGTCTCCAATGGAGACAATTTGCTTGAAATGTCAAATTCTGTTTTCTAGGAAAAACAAGACAAAATATAACCACTTTGTCATCTGCTGAATTAGCCCAGAGAGTGATAATGGTTAAGCATGCTATAGTTAATACTGTAGTTGACATTTTAACACTGAGCATGCTGGGTAAAACTTTCAGCAGACGACATCTTGAAATATATTTTTTTTTATTTTAACAGAAAATAGGTTTGATATTTTATGCAAACTGTAACCTAGTTTGCATGAAATTTTGAACTCTATTTTTATTAGGAATGTAAGAAAAAAATATAAAAATGTCATCTGCTGAAGTTTTTATATTGCATGCTATAAAGTGTCAAAAAGGGGTGATTTTTTTCTGTTTTTTGTCATGATTGCCTTAGCAAGCAGGAGCAACATAGAGATCACTTTCCGGCATCATCATTGGCATTGGTGTCTGCAGGAACAATGTTAAGTCTGTGCATTTAGTTTCGTTTCTCAAACACCAAGGCTTCTAGGCTAATGAAAGATTATGCACACATCCACCATGATGCACTCTGCCCAATGCCAATGACCGTTACTGACCATGACCTTTTTACATTTGGCTGAACAATGTTTAATCCTGTGTTTAGCTCCATAGAAGTCATGACATAGTCATTGTGCCAATTTCTTGTTCTCATAAAATGAGGCTTTGCAGTGATTCTAGTTGTCTTTTAAAAAGCAAAAAAAAAGACGTGCATTTCATTGAAGTTTTATTACGGGGAATGGATACTCTTTCAGGGGAAATCATTATGAAAACATGCCTATTCAAATATATTGAAATTTCACCGCAAAAAAACAAAATTCTGATATTTTTCATATTTCTGTTCAAAAACATAGATTGTGGGTACTAGTTAGAACTGCCTCGAGTACCCACAATCTATGTTTTTGAGCAGAAATAAAAAAAATAATGTATACCCTTGTTAACCCCAGCTTTACTTTATAAAAGTGGGGTTTAAGGGGATCAAAATTATATAGATATATTTATGTGATGAGCTCTGCCAAAGCTGTTTTATCCACGCATTTGAAAATGGGTCTATTCTAAAAGGAAAAAAAGAAATGCTCCTCTAGAGGAGGAAATTCGTTCCTTTCAGAATAGAACCCCTTTTCAGAAGGGGCTTGGTGAACAGGAAAGCAAACAGGAAGTCACAATAGTTCTTTCCCTTGCAAAATATAGTAGAAATATATACCTTGTGTATCCAGTCCCATTAAATAGTCAGATTGAATGAATTACCAAGACAAGAAGAAATAATTAACTTAACTCTTTGCATGCTGGTTAATCTTGCATGCTTTTTTTTGTCGTCTGTTGATTTTTTTTTTTAAATTGACTTTTTTTTTCAAACAAATCTTTCAGGAATACCATCAGAGTGTCAAACAGTTTGGATCCAGATCAGGCCAGACGTTTTGTCGGGCCTGATCTGGGTCCAGTCTGTTTGCAAAGGTTATCAGCAGATGACAAAAGTTGCCACTAGCAGGAAAGGGTTAAAAAATATATATTTTTTCATGTACATCTGGTTGATTGTATACATTGTTGTCACATGGCATTTTTGTGGCATTTGTTTTGTATCAATTTATATTTTATTCAATAAAGTTAAAACAAGCAGTGAAATAGTTAAGCTTTTAGATATAACAATTTATTGCCCCTACAGTTCAGCTTATTCAATGCCATTCAACTGCTCTCCACTTCCATTTAGCACTTGTTGCCTTAGTCATCACGAAAACATGCCTATGTAATTTTGACCCCCTTAAACCCCACTTTTATATAGTAAAACAGGGGTATACATTATTTTTCTTATTTCTGCTCAAAAACAGAGATTGTGGGTATGTGTTAGAACTGCCTCACCGAGGCAGTTCTAATGAGTACCACAATCTGTGTTTTGAGCAGAAATATGAAGAAGATCAGTATTTTTTATCTGAAAATTTTCATTTTTTGGTGTAAAATTTTCAGTATATCTGAATAAGCATGTTTTCGTTATGTTAAACGCTTAAACTCTATAGTCTAATTTATGGGTTTTGTGGACAAACATTTCTGGTTACTGTGCAAATTATTTTGCGGCTCTCAATAAAAATTGTACCACTTACAGACAAAAGACAAAATAATATTTTGAATAAGAATTTATCACTTATAGACAAAAGAAAACATATTTTGAATAGAAATTTACCTCTTATAGATGAAAGAAAGAAAAAATATTTTGCATCTACCATTATTTCTCCATATTTTATTTGAAATAGTCAGAAAAGTGCCAAAGTACTTTTTGATGCCTTTTTATGGTTTCACGTTGGTCATCCGAAAATATAGCAACATGTATTTTATGGAGAAATAAGAAGAAATATTGCAGACTTATCTTCCTGCTTTACCCATTTATGTCTAGCCAAACAGTGTAGACCCAGATCAGATGTCACATAACCTGGCATCTGATTAGGGTCTACATAGTTTACATTTATGACAGTTTATATCATTTGAGTCCGAGCACAGCAAAAGTTCGCTAAGATGTGTCTGTGCATCCGCGCAGTCTAATCGGCCTTCAATGGGCGTATGAAGAAGCCTCATGCCCTTAACTATACATGGAATGCTTATTACATAGCGAAGGCTATATAAATCAGGTTGTGCCAATGCGCAGGCTTATCCGAGTCTCCACTGAATGCACATGTAAACTCAGTAGGTATCGCTGTTCCCCAGCTCATGTGTGTTTTATGTGAAATTTGTTGTCTTATCTAATGTGCGTTTGAGAAAATTTTAGTAATCAATTGAGTGCTCTTTCTTTGCGCTTTGTGTTCAGACCCTTTTAAATCATTATGTTTACAAGACAGACAGGAGTGCTTATTCACATACTTCTTGTCTGATCATGTCTTCAGAACATGATTTTTTTTTCTGAATTCGTTATAGTTCTATTATTACTGTTATCTCCTGGATACATGTGTCTCTCTCAGTGAACTGTCAGAAATTACAATGAACACACTAAACAAGAGCAACCCGACTTGGATGCTCCAGGTCCCGCGATCCTGTATACTTCTTATGGTATTTCTGGAGCTACAGCTTCCCATTATCATTAATTTCAAATCTAACTGTAATTCGACAGACTATCTATTGCAAAAGGTAAAACACCAACACATAATCAAGCTATAAATGGTAAAATTTGGGTCCGATCCGGTGATTACGACTGATCCGCTGAAATTACGCACCGCGCTAACAGTAATGGCTATGTCTTGCATGAGTGGGACATTGTATTTCTTAGGAAGAAACAGTTCTATGATATGACACAGTTTGAGAGGAAAAAGTTTGGTGAACACTATTAAGAAGGTTCCGGGTCGTTTCGGCCAGGTTGTTGCGGCCTGGGTCGTTTCGACCAATTTTGGGGGTGGGTTGTTTCGGCCTCGTTTGGCCCAGGGTCGTTTCGGCCCAATTTCATTATTGTAGGGTATATAAACATGGATTCATAAGATGGACGGAAGTTTTTTGGGTTCAGATTAAATGTTTAGATAGATAGATAGATAGATAGATAGATAGATAGATAGATAGATAGATAGGGGACAGACTAAAACGCTGAATTTTCTGCTGAATTCAGCAGGTTGCTGATCAGCAGAAACAGACTAAAACGCTGATCTGCTGAATATTAGTTTATTATGGTGTTTTTGGCCACAATACCTGCCGCACAATACCTGCCGCACATATTAATATACTATATCTGTTTGTAATATAGGGTTATTGCACTATGTATCTGTTTGTCTGTCTGTCCGTCCGCGCACATATTAGGAAGGCATATATTAGGTAGGCATCTAGTGGGTACTTTACATAGAGGTTGCTTTATTCAGTCAATAATTCCGTTCTTGTTGGGTATTTTTAACTAGTGTTGGGTACATTTACATTTTTTGACTGTGGAAATTTAACATTGAGTACTTAATAAGTGTCCATCTGTAGGAACATCTATCTATCTATCTATCTATCTGCTTTGATCTATAATAGTGCATTGTGCTTTAATCTATAATAGCGTAGTTTTTCATACTTTATATTAAAACTGCTATAATTTAATGACGCACAGTTGAAAATTAATCAAAAGCCATGATAATTAAAAGCATTTATTATGTACAATTGGATAAGTAATTCGACATTATGGGTATTTAAAGGTCAGAAAATAATTATTTATCCGATGTATATTGGACCCGCATGAATGACGTAGCCTGCCCAGAGAGTGGTAAAAGTTCAATTACCCGGTACGACTTACCTAAACATACAGGCAGGTCTGTGCAAAGAAAGTAGACCCGGAAACTAACAAATATATATAATAAAAGAATAAATGATATTTAAAATGTGCGACCAGTAATGTGCCAAGGAAGACATTTGTTCCGACCAGTAATCTGCAATACAGTATCTCTGTTCTATTTCTGTGCACATATATATAGTTCAATATGGCCTCAATATTATCTGCTGTGCCGTAAAACGTTATAACACAAATACATAAAGTAAAACATTATAACTAATACGCATGCAAACAAAAATAATATTAATATGCGCGGCCAGTATTGTGGCCCAAAACACCATAATGAACTAATATTCAGCAGTTCAGCAGATCAGCGTTTTAGTCGATTTCTGCTGATCAGCAACCTGCTGAATTCAGCAGAAAATTCAGCGTTTTAGTCTGTCCAGATAGATGGATGGATGGATGGACAGACAGACAGACAGAGACAGTATTTCATCCTTGATTTAATTGATTAAAATAGATAGACAGACAGACAGGCAGATAGACATCCTTGATTTAACTGATTAAAGTATAAATAAAAAAGCGGCAAATCATGTTTGATTTACATGTTTGTTTTGATACTTGGTAATCGATTTATCAAGATGAGAAATTTGGAGCCAGTTATAGTTAGTCTTTAATCCTTAGTGATAATTCAGGTAGTAATCGATTAATTGAAGTGTGAAAATGCGTGTGTGTTTGTTGGACGTTTGACTTTGTCGGCGAATGGCGGGCTGACGTTCCTAAAATGTTCAAAGATTTTAATGGAACACAAGACTGTTATGGTCAGTTTTACTTTTGTTCGAAGAAACTCTTTTATATGTCGACAGCAGCGTGTATATAGCTCGCATTACTTAGAATCATGGCGCTGCCTCTATGTGACTCAGTTGCATCACGAAAACACGCCTACATTATTTTGACCCCCTTAAACCCCACTTTATATAGTAAAACTGGGGTTTACAGGGGTGTACATTGTACATTATTTTTCTTATTTTTGCTCAAAAACAGAGATTGTGGGTACTCGTTAGAACCGCCTCGCCGAGGCGGTTCTAACGAGTACCCACAATTATTATTATTAATCTATGTTTCGAGCAGAAATATGAAAAATATCGGAATTTTTTATCTGAAAATTTTCCTTCTTTAGTTGTAAAATTTTCAATATATTTGAATAGGCGTGTTTTCGTAATGCCTGGTAGCGTTAAAAATCTGAATATGAATAATCAGACTTCGAATCATTCATCTTTGTAATTTTTCTATCATTGCAAAAACCACGACCTATGACACCCTCATCAAACAAACAAACTATTGTTCTACCTATCATCTCTAACCTAGAGGGACTTAAAACAAAGGTTATACCCTATCAGCCACGACCTATGACACCAGTACTAGACTCTTCAAACAACCAAATGATTGTTCTACATATCATCCCTAACTACCTGGTAGCGTTAAAAATCTGAACAGTCAGACTTCGAATCCACCTTAACTACCTAGAGGGATTTAAATAAAATCAGACGGCCGAAACGACCCACCAAAATTGGCCGAAACCACCGGAGCAATTAAGAATATTGGCTTTTTTTTCAGTGGAGTGGTGTGATTGATGAATAGAATATGGTTTACTTCAGAAATCCAAAAGGCTTTTAAGCCCATTAGGATACAAGACATCATCATCATACATGATGATATTTGACATTTGATGTCTGTGATTGGATTTTAGGCAGTTAATGATTTCTCCGCTAACTGCTTTTTGTTGCTTTATCATTTGTTTGTTTGGAAGACTTGTCCTGTCGGTCAGTTATGATTGATTCAATGTAGCTTTATTACTTTGAGATTTAAAGCTATTTTTATTTTGATTTGGGATTTAAAACTGTTTTTTATTTCAATTAAACGTGTCTTTACTGAGGCATAAATTACACAAATATTTTGTCTTTGGAACAAAAGATATCACTCGAGGTCATAACTCATTATGTAGCAAATGTATTTGGATACACAGCGTATAACCGTACAGTAGCCAACTCTGAAGCGCCATCATTCTGTACACCCAAACGTCGCTAAGCGAACACGAAATTCGCGACAGAAGCTGTGAGATTTTAACAGATAAGAAAGCAACGCAATATCCGATTATAATGCGGTTTTCGACATCGGGGGCAGAAATGAATGTATTTTAGCTGTATCCTTCTCACAAACTCCGACAGTGATCCGATTTTTTGTGTAGATCTTATCGCGTGTTGCTCAGTCAGTGATTTTCCTGGTTTTGTCGCCCGTAAACTCGATGATTCCAAGTCGATATACTCCGAATTCAACTTCATGATTATTCGAACGTGAAATCTTTCAAACACATATTATCCTTTATGTATGATACCTACCAGGCTCTACATGTTTCGATTTTGTAAACCATGACCTCGATCTTGAATTGTACCCATCAGTTCCGACTGACTGACTGTAACGCATTACGAAAACACGCCTATTCAATTATATTGAAAATTTCACCACCAAAAACTAAAAGTTTTCAGATAAAAATCTTGATATTTTTCATATTTTTGCTAAAAACATAGACCGTGGTACTCGTTAGAACCGCCTCGCCGAGGCGGTTCTAACGAGTACCCACATTCTATGCTTTTTGAGCAGAAATAAGAAAAATAGTGTGTACCCCTGTAAACCCCAGTTTTACTATATAAAAGTGGGGTTTGAGGGGGTCAAAATTATATAGGTATGTTTTCATGATGACTAGCGCCAACTGTACCGCATCAATAGCTCCATCCGAGCTGAATTTGACTACGACTAGCGCTTGTTGTTTAATCAACCTGGGTTCATGATATACTTTGTTTTATTTCGTTTGAATAAGACAGATCAACTTTAAAGCCCTGAACACTCACTTCCATTGATTTCTTATTAACCGTACGAGATGCCACCCTATACTACTCGTATGCCATAATGTGCACAATTATGCCTCATTTAGCACGCTGTGTGATTAGCACTAACTAAGGTGATCTTGCTTAAATTTATTTTAATCTCGTTTCTGACAAATATTTAAACGAGGAGATTTAATGTTTGCTTTTTGTCCTCTGTAAACGCTATTTTGGGGATCACTTGTAGTAAACTTAGACAAGGATAAAAGGATTTCCATACCAAAAGTTGGTACTAAATTTCTAACATGCCCCGCAAAAAATTCGAAAATCGGTCAAAAAAAAAAAAAAAAAAAAAAAAAAAAAAAATGACTAGAATTAATTTGGAATAGGGATTTTACCTTGGCAGGGGAGATAATCCTTGATAATAAAGTTTCGATTCTGACAACTTCTATGGCTTAAAGATAAGTTATAGACAACTGAATATTTTAACATTGGTGGTATGGGCGCCGCCATTTTGAATACTTAATGAGGTTTCATAAAAATTAAAAATCGTTTCATAAAGGTACTTATTCTCTTCAAGCTGGTTCATTTTGGGGGAAATGATTGCTTGTCACTAGAATTAAAAGATTATAAAAATATCTGTAGCAAAATTATTCTTAAAAACCCTTTATAATTTGGTTTTGCATATTTAATTTGGGCTGTATGACGTCACAAAGCCTACAATATGGCAGCATCTATGAGAGCTATTTTAAATATATTCAAACCACCATAGTCTCCTTATTTCTAGGCCGATTTTGAAAAGTCTTGCGTCAAAATAAATGGCTTGTTAAGCACTTTAATCCAAGATATACTTACTACTTATATTGCGTTCCCCTTTAAATTGAATGTTTTGAACCATGGTGTAAGTGTAAATCCCCGGTGGTTTACTCTACTGACCGTTCTAAGGCGGTGGTCCCAGTGTTAGTCTTAACCTTTGTTGCTTTGTGGTTTATTCTAGGAGGCGATTTGTTTTATGTCTTACCTTGTGTCATTTTGTTCTTGTGTTTTTCAGTTCTTTTAGCATTGCGATTATATACCTCGTTTGGGGAAGAGAGAGCTAATCTTAGTGCTTTTCGTACGGTTTGTTCGATTTGTGTTTGTTTGGATTTGTCGGTTTCCTCTTCCTCTTAGTGTCTGGAAGGCCTGCGGTTTGTGATTATGGCACACCCTGGACTTTTCTCTTACCTTTTTTTTTATCATTTTGTGCCTATTTCGGGTACCTTTGATAAAATACAACGAGATTTAAATTTTTGCGGGAAAATAATTACTTCCCTTGCTAGCAATTTTACTATAGAAAATTCCCTATTCAAAACTATTTTTGGTCATAAAATCCTTATCTGTCAGCCGAATTCCACAATGTTTGCGGCACCTGTTGCGAAAAGTTTTGTGCTAAATACTGATATGAAATTCGTTTGTCATTTCTCAAAATAACTTTGAGTAGGCCTATTTTTTTGAAAATCCGTTATCAGAAGTGAAAACGTTCACAGTAGTCACTTGATAAGAGTGAACGGTATTGTAAGCCAACATGAGTAACCCTTGTCTTAACTAATTAGCGTTATAATTCTGTGTAGACAGACAGACAGACATGCAGACAAACAAACAGACAGACTCTTGTTTCTGCCAATATACTGTCCCTGTTATCTTCAAAATACCAATAAAACGAAAATAAAATCACTACCGTATTCCGGTCATAATCGTTTTACGTCTAATATTCACGTGGAGTGTTAAATGGCTTTCTTTACTAATAGGCTGCCACCTGGTAAATACTGACATAATCGGCGCTAGTCGGACAGCATGTTTTTGCAAGCTGGGCGCTAGTCGTACAGTCAGTCGGTACTGATGGGTACAATTCGAGAGGTCATGGTTTACAAAATCGAAACATGTAGAGCCTGGCGGGACCGAGACAGTTCACCGACAAGACAGTTCACCGACACGTATTTTGGAGACAGTTCACCGACAAAATTGGAGACAGTTCACCGACACATTTGAAGACAATTCACCGACAAAGAAGTACTGTTTTATGGGTTTTAATGAAGAAAATAAACGGGTGGTTTTGAAATAAAATAGTAAGATGTTCACTAAAGGAGATGGAAAGAAATGTCAGAAGGTACCGTCTTTGCTGTTTATGCCGAAGATTCGGTGACACACTAGACAAGAAATTACATCATTTACTGGGAAAACTAAAAGTAAACATCCTTTTTGTGAATTTTCTCACTAAGTTTTGTTGTGTGCCTCAAATGCCGCGAGAAGATGAAATAAATAGATAAAATAATATTTAGTATATGAATCATTATATTGGACGTATAAATTTTTACGCTTTTCATGATTCATTTATAATACAAAGACGTGTATTTATATTTTATTTATAAAACTAATAGTATTTTCAAACAAAAAGCAAGATTACTTTAAAAACAAAACTGCTAGGTTTTAATGGACCTGTGAAAGGTACAACTATTACAGTAGGGAGCAAAGACACAGATAAGCCTGTGCATATGCGTGTATTTTTGTTTCGCTTACCTAAGCAGTGGAACAATTATATGCCTACTGTGCTTTCGACATCTATCAGAAAGTCAGTTTTTGCTTGACGCTTTATACACAAGTAGTGAATTTGCAAACTTTTGTCATGATTTAGTGCAAAACCATTTGTCGTAACTACCTATGTACAAAATTTTTTAATTTAGTCATTGGTTTTTAAAAACTAAAATGTTTCCTCTTTTTTCTATAGAAAAAATGAAGCCAAATCATGCAGAAATCTGTAGGGTAGGTAAGGAGGCAGATTTTCAACAAGTTTCACCTGTTCATTTTTTCATCAATCAGAGCAAAAGATTTTCATCTAAAATAAAACGCCAAGCAAAAAACGTCTTTCCAAGAGATGTCGAAAGGATAGTAAGGAATAGCATATACTCGGACCCCTAATCAAATATATAATATATTTAAAAAAAAAAAAAAAAAAAAAAAAAAAAAAAAAAAATTTCCCGGAAAAGGTCAGAGTCTGCACGTTTGTCAACTCGACTTATGGTCGAATGAACTTTCCAATTTTAGGATAAGTAAGGGAAGGAGTTATAGCCTAGTGTCCGAATATATTGGTAAACACAAAAGACAGAGCTGAACGTACCATACATGTCCAGGAAGTATGATGTGAAATATCAATAGATATATCTTCCCTTTTTACATGTACATGCGAGCACATATGCCATTTTTCTTTATCTTAAGTTTCACAAACATTTATTTATTTATTTATTTATTTTTTTTTTTTGTCGGTGAACTGTCTTCAAATGTGTCGGTGAGCTGTCTCCAATTTTGTCGATGAACTGTCTCCAAATTACGTGTTGGTGAACTGTCTTTCGGTGAACTGTCATATCAGATAATACATGTTTGAAACTTAACGTTAAAATATGCGTGGGTGGCCTTAATTTGGAGTATATCGACCTGGATTCATCGAGTTGAAGGGCGACAAACCTGGAAAATCACTGATTGAGCAGCACGCGATGAAGTCTACACAAAAAACGGACCACTGTCCTTGGACCCAATATACACTTGGACCCAATATACACTTTATTAGGTATTATTAGGTCCGAGCACTGTCGGACTGTGAGAAGGATGCAGCTAAGATACATTCATTTCTGCCCCCGATGTCGAAAACCGCATTATAATTGGATATTCCGTTGCTTTCTTATCTCAGAGCTTCTTTGGCGAATTTCGTGTTCGCTAGTGATGTTTGGGTGTGCAGAAATTAGGCCACTGTACGCTTATATGCTGTGGGATAGCTTCCCTTGAACACTTGGCGGATAAATAAACAGGTCGCATGTTTACATAACCACCAAAGGCAAAGTAAACGTGACTGTCAAGTACAGAGGAAAAACAACTAAAAACGGAGTGCCAGCCACAACAAATTGAAAATCTGTAAATTTGCATTTTCGACGGGGCAGATTTAGCGTGGATATTTGCTGTGTAAGTTTGCTAAAAATTAAAAAACGAGAGGGAACATGATCTTAGGTATTGTAATCAGTTTTCGCGACATTGAAGGTCAGTGTCATAGTTATGTAAACTAAGGAGGAAAACGTGTGCCCGATGACCCGAACATGCGAACCCCAACTTGCAAGTCGGGTGCTTTGCCAACTGAGCTAACCCGGCAGACAGTCCTGTTTATTTACACTTTTCTTTATTGATGTATATGTCACAGGGTATAGGTAAACAACACACTTTTACTGCTGTGGTACAAGCCGGTTTTTACAGTGACATGGTAGAGTATTGGCCTGTCATGCAGGCAGCCCCGGTTTGATTCCCAGCTGCGGCATTGGTAATTAGATTTTTTTTCACCTGTTACATTTGGTGCCCACCGTAAATAACCCTTGTGTGCATAAACTCCTTGGGTGTCATTTCACGTGATACTCAGACTCTTAGAAATTCAGGGACTAATTTGAATTCGGATGGGGAGAATGTCACAAGGTATATGCAGGGGTCATCCTAGAGCTTTCAGAGAGGGAGAAGTTTTGCGTCAATTTCAGGATTTCAGGGAGAAGTTTTGGTCCAAATTCTTGATTTCCCTATATATTCTATACATTTTCACTTCTCCCTCAGCTCAAGAGAGGGAGAAGTCAGCCAGCTTAGGGAGACTTTTTCTCCCAAATCGCCCTCTAGGATGACCCCTGAATATGTATATATAACACATTTGTACTGCCTTGCGGTACAAGTTGGCTTTTATAGGGACGTGTCAGATAGTGTTGGCCTGTCACACAGGTGGCCCAGGGTCAGTTCCCTGCCACGGCATTGAGAATTAGAATTTTTTCACCTGTTACATATATATATTTACCAGAGTAACAGATAACTTTAGATAATAGGGGTTTTACCCTTCAAAATTCAGTTAATTGGATAAAATATTATTTTCAGTTTTTGAATTGAGAACTTTAACCCCCCCAAATAAAATAATTGGTTGAAATTTCAAAAATGAACAAAAAAGCACTAAAGCAGGCTTAAAATCAGAGGCCAAAAGTAAATATCCATTTTTAATAAGTTTAATTTACAAATGTATCAAAATAACGTGAAACAACCAAGTATTTTAACTTTATAATCTCAACAAAGGAACTACAGCAGTGATAAAGATAAAGTGGGTATTTGTTGATAATTCAGGGATGATTTCCCTTATTTCTCTGTGAAAAAAAAAACAACATATGCTGTGGGTATTAATTAGAATCGCCTTGGTGAATGAGTTGAAGTGAAGAGTTATACAAAAATGTAGGCGAGTCCATGGAGTACATGTAGCTTTAGCGCAGCGCCTTGGTGTCATAATAGACTCGGACCTCATAATATATTATATTGGGTCCAAGTCATAGAGAAAGACAACAAAACAAAGAAGTAGGATGTTGCTTTTGCCAACGATTCAAGGAACATTTCTTAAAAGATATTGAACTAAACCTACCAGTGGCACCGCTCATTCCTTTCTTTTCATTTAAATTTGGTACCCAACCCCACCCAAAATGTTCGTTGCTGTCTGCAGTTATCTTTTATTTTTGAGTGTAATTGTTTTTAAGTGAAATAATTATCAATTAAAACCAATTAAGATCACTAATATGATACAGAAAATTAAAATAGGAAATACGCACATTCGGATCCTGGATTTCAAATCTCTATTGAGCTTCACGCAAAACATCATTTCATTGTTTACTTTGCACCATGTTGCGATCAACATGTTATGTGTCTGTTTCGTATGCATTTCTGATGAGAATAGGCTCTACAATTTAATGAAAATAAGTTTGATTTTTCTTCTCTAAACAGTTTACCGCCAGAATTTCACATGACGTCACCATTTCAGTATTGGTTTCTTCATGCTGGGTAAGGAAAAAGGAAGCTTGGTAATGAGAAGATCCCAGAAAATTGTGTACCCTTGCGCAGAGCGCAACTGAGCAGTCTCACGAGAATCTACAAAACGTTTACTAGATAAATTATGTCACACTTAGAAACTGTCTTTGGCTAACATGAATAATAGTTTTGTTTGCAGACTGAGATCACATAAGCGCTAAGGTACTATTTTGCTTGTTGCGGCATTTGAATTGTCTTTCAAACAAAAATGGTAAATACTTAAATATGGTATTAACTATTATACAAAGGCATGTCTATCATCTCTGTGACAAAAAATTGGCATCCCAAAACATTGGAATGAAAAAAAAAAATACTTGAAATCTGCTATCCAAATATTTTGTAGGAAAAAAAAAAAGAAAGAAAGAAAGTCAATAAGTAAGTAAAGACTTTATTTAAAGAGGGTAACTACATTTAGCATACAACAGGTAATCTTCTGTGAGGCCCTCAGAGTTACAAAACATATATTTACATACAATATATATACAGACAAGTCAAATTGATGGTTTTAAAACAGACACAAGTTCTCTGGCCACTACACGACATAGGACTGCCATATTCAGCATTCCCTGGTGCATCGGTCAGCAAGCATTCACTGAATTATATACATATGTTATTATTAATGCATGTGAAGAGTCAGATATAGATGGTAATAAGGGAAAATAAAAATCTGGCTCCAGATAAGATTTAAGTATTGACTGTTTAACGCCTCTCCACAGGAATGCAACAAACACTGTAGTGCCTACATGTATCTGTCAGTATCTGACTCACCATGATCTATAGCAACAGATAAGGCACTTTTTTCATCCGAAAAATGCTGATATCTTTCTTATTTCTCCACGGAAACATACGTTGTGGTAACTCATTAGAAGCGCCTCGCCGTTTTCATGGGGAAATAAGAAAAATGTTATGTGGATACCCCCTCTTATCTGTAGCTATGTCAGATCGGGTGAGAAAATGACCAGTTCCTCTTTTATGTGATGCCATGAAGCATTATGCAGATGACTACGGTAAATGTCCTAAAATTTCGAACACTAAAGCGTCTGACAAAATGACATATGCAAACAGTGTAGATCCTGATCAGACTGCTCATGAAGGAGCAGTCTGATCAGGGTCTACACTGTTTGCCATTCCACTAAATACTTAAAGAAACTGCTGCATAAAAAGCAAAATTTAAGCCAAAAGAGTATGGAATAAAGTGTTCGAAATTTTAGAAAATTTACCATGTATGTCAACATGCATTCTGAAGCATTTTTCAGATGTAGAGTAACAACACATATTTATTTCAGATATATTAATACTGTACATACATGTACATTTTCCTCTCTGAAACACCTACATGTAACTATGTAGGATATTAGTCTTCTCAATCCCATCATACACATAGACATCAAAAGATGAAGAAATAGACAATCTTGATAGTTCTAGCCATTTCAAACACCTGTTATGAAATGTTTCTTGGGTTTTTGCACCTTTAACTTCATTAGGCCGACTGTTCCATATCAAACACCCTGAATATTTCATACTTTGCTTAAAGTATTCAGTTCTAGGCTTGGTGGGACAAAACAACCTGAGGTTGTAGATCTCAGAACAACATAATCATACACATTGTAACAACCTGAGGTTGTAGATCTCAGAACAACATAGTCATTAACATTGTAAAATTTACAAATGAATTTATTTGGTTCTAAAGTAACATATTGAATACTGCTCAATTTTATGAATTAACCCTTATAGGGCCCCACTTAAGGAGACTTAACAGCCTTGTAATGACTCCATAATCACTTAGATAAGATAAGCCTTTGATGTGCGCTCTGTTATCAGGACTGTATATTGGGGGTGATCATGAAGGTGGGGTCTTGCAAAGAAGGAAAAAAATGTGTCTTTTACCAAAAAGATGAATGTTGTGAAGAAAGACTTGTTTTTAGGGACATTTTTGAAACTGACAATTTTTTTTTTATTATTAAAGCAGCATACCATCTACAAAAATACTCAAGAGTAGTTATTGTAGTCAATGATACTGATACCAAGAAAAAAAAATGCAAGATTGACACTGCAGACATGTTGGCCAATATACAATGATTACAATTTTACAATAAGAATATCAGCCACCACACCCTTTCTTTCTATCATTATTGCAGTCAGTCATGGGAGTCGTTTGCAGACAGGACCCATAGCAACAGATAAGGTGCTTTTTTCATCAGAAAAATCCTGATATCTATCTTATTTCTCCGCGAAAACGTATGTTGTTGGTACTCATTAGAAACGCCTAGCCGAGGCGCTTCCAATGAGTACCCACAATATATGTTTTCATCAAGAAATAAGAAAAATATTATGTGGCTACCCCCTCTTATCTGTAGCTATGAGGACCACTGGTCATAAACATATGCTTAGTCAATTATATGAAATGACAAAGTCATATAGACAAAATTCAGCTCAGATTTATTATGGAAATACATTCATAGTGAACCATAAACCCATTTTCTGTGATATTTAGTAACTGATCTACAGACCTAAAGACACAAAGTGTTTTTGTCTGTCACAAAAGATATGTCATCTTAGATAGACACAGTAGCTATTAATGGCTCCTACCTTCATTGGTTGTTATATCATCATCATCATCATCATCATCATCATTATCATCATCATCATCAGATTTTCGATTAATATGCAGGTACAACATCCACATCAGTGGGGCCCCTTCCAGGTAGCTGGCTTGCTGCATGCATGGCCGATCTCACACAGATCTCCAGGTACATGTATGTCTATCAAGAGGGTCGATAGCTGAGAGCTTCCACTCTCTGCAATCCCTCTCTGTCAGCTGCTTCCATGTCATCTTGGGCCTCCCAGGCCCACGCTTTCCATCAACCTGTATGTCAAAGGCTTTCTTGAATGCACCGTTGGAGCATTCCACATGTCCATAACAGCAGAGCCTTCTCTCCAGAATGAGGTCCAGATCCTCAATGCCAAGCTGCGCAAGTTACTCATTGGATCTGGTGGTGACAATGTCTTGCAGCTTGACATTGCAGATCTGTCAGATCATTGCCCTGTCATTTCCCTGCAGACATAGGAGGTTTGGCTTTATTAATGTCCAAGTCTCACTGGCGTGGAGCATTGCGCTCCATACACAAGAGCTGTACAGAAGGCCAAGTGTCTTGAAAGAGAGGTGGAGGGAAGAGAGAACTGGTAGCAGCTCTTTGAATTTCTTCCAGGCAGTTTTCACAGGTGTTGTGGTTGAAAGTTCACAGCCACCGGCTGCTGAGAGCATGTCTCCTAGGTAGCAAGAAGCTACCACCTCCAGCTTGTCAGATCCTACTTGGACTTCCCTCTGTGGTCTGCCATCCAAGGGGTGTGCAGTTCCCTGGCACTGTGTACATCTGTAATCAGGGTCCTTTGTTAGGCATTTTAGCCCAGTGCATTTCTTGTGCACCCAGTGCTTGCAGCCATTGCAGAAAATAGTGTTGCTGCCCTTTCCAGTGCGACAGATGGCACATGGAAACTCGCCTGAACTCTGCAGGAGGTCTTCGTCTTTCCTGCATTTAGTCTTTTCTCCTCCATTGCTTCTTTCCAAGTCAAGAGCCTCCTGACACATTCCTCGAGCAATGATAACAAGGTCATCGGCATAGAGGTCCTTCCAGGGGACCCCAGAGCAGAACTGGTGTAAAAAGGCCTCAAGCACAATGATGAAGAGCAGCAAGCTGAGTACCGAGCCTTGGTGAACACTGACCTTCACTTCAAACTCTTCACTGTACCCATCACCAACATGGACACGGCTCTGCACATTGGCATACACAATCCACTTACCAAGTTTTCTCAGTGTCCACCAGATGACCTTCTGAGGCACCCTATTAAATGCCTTCTCCAGGTCTACGAAAGCCATTAAGAGTCTCTTGTTGGCAGCTAGATACTTCTCTTGCAGGTGCCTGACAACAAAGATTGCATCTGTTGTGTCTCTGCCTGGGATGAAGCCAAACTGGGAATCATCGATTGACACCAACTGTCTGATGAAGCTGTCCATAATCTTCTCCAGGACTTTCATGACCTGCTTTGTCAGCTTGAAACCATGGTACATTGTTAGTTTCCCCTTTCCAGTGCATCCCCCTTAACCTTGTAGAGGCAGACAATGAAACTCTGCTCCCAGTCAGAGGATACCTTGCCATCACGAATGATTGCAGCTGCAAGGTCAGGGATCATGGAGGTGCCCTTGTCACCTGCTGCTAGTATCATCTACACCACTATGCCTGATGGGCCTGGTGCTTTGCCCACCTTCATCTGAAAGATAGCCTTCTTAACCATATCAGTGGTGATCGGGCCTTCCACTAGTGGTTCGTCAGACAGGTGGTCTGGGTCCCAGTCAAACTCAACATTGAGAAGCCTTTAGTAGTGCTCTAACCAGGTCTTCTGCTTTGAGTCTTCACTCTGTGACATCTCCCCTGCATCATTCTTCACCGGTTTGTCACCAACAACATCAGCATTCTCTCTTCTTAACTGGTTAGCAAGGCGGTAGACTTCTGAAGACTTGGGGTAAATATTCTTGTAGACCTTCTTGTCAGCTTCTTGACGAGCTTGGTGCCCTGCATATCGAGGGTTGAGCGCAAGACTATGGTAACTCAAACATATTTTTGAAACCCTTTTTTAGGGGCAACTTGGACCCCTTTGTAAACAATGCAAATTTAGGTGCCATTGCTCGTACGAGCAATGGCACCTAAATTTTCATTGTTTACAGAAAGAAATGTCGTAATCTTCATAATGCCTTCATGGTGAGGAGATTAGGTTTGGGGAAAAACAACCATCTGAGTTATGCTAGTCTTGCGCTCAACCCTCGATATATAGCAATGCGTTTGGCTGCATTGTATGATGCACTAGAGCCTTTACCAATCTTCCAGGCCTTGAAAGCTTTCCCCATGGCAGCAATGGCCTTTTCCATATGCTCATTCCACCGCCAGATTTCACGATGCCAATGGTGGGGCAGAGTTGTCCCACCCACCTCCTCAGTTGTCTTGAGCAGGCCAGTTTTGATGATGTTCCAGATATCTTCAGTGACAGCATCAGCTACTCTTGCATACGCACTCACATGCGAGATGAAGGAGGATATAACTCTAGTTACATCATTCAAAAGTTTAAATATTTTTCTTATTTTTTCCACAAAACTCATCTGGATCTGCACTGTTCACCATTAAGTATGTGAATGTATAGCAACAATCTGGATCAAGTTATCTGATTAGATGAAAATTAGAAGTGGGCATGGCATCTTAACTTATTCAGCAGGACAAGGGTTAATGTGGAAATGAAAAAAATTCTTTGTATTTATTTGGATACCTCTCTTATCTACAACTGGGTAAAAAAAAAAAAAAAAAAATGTGATTTTTTTTTTACAGGCATCATCAAGTTAACTGATAAAGAAAAAAAAAGAGACCAGGATTAAGATGAGATTGTATCACAGAACACCTGTGACGTAATAACTGTCAAATAAGCTCCAGATAAAAGATATCGGGTAAATATTTTCTTATTTAGCAAAGAAAACATACAATGTGGGAACTCAGAGAGGCATTTCAAATCAGTTCCCACAAAAATGTTCTGTTAAAGACATGAAAAAAAATATAAACAATTTTTTGTTGAAAAAAGAACATTACCTAGAGCTATGTTTCGACTTGTAAAATTTTCATTGCACCTGACATCATAAAATATACCAAGAAATTAAAAAATTTAAGGGCATACATGTATGTGTGCAAAATTAAACGACTACTCGTAATTCACTTCCCCTTAAAGTACCAGACAAAAAAAAAAAAAAAAAATACAGCAGATTTTTTTTATTTAGAAAATACAAAAAAAAAAAAAAAAAAAAAAAATCTGCTGCAGTTGCGATTGGAACTTATGTAAGGGTTAATACAGAATCCATAATGGTAGAATTTGTGTGGACTAGATCTTTTCCTTGTGTTCATTGTTGAGTGTAGATTGCACGTAATTGGGATTTGTAGCTATGATCTTTGCCAGAAATATTTTATAAATGTAGATACGAAGCAACAGCTGAGGCATCTGATACTGATATGAGAAATGTCCTTTTTAAATGAAGAGACCCACATATGTAATGTAAATATGCCTTTTCAATATTCAGCTTTAGAAAAAAACATTTTGGTGCAGATTTGATCAATAAAACAGGGATCAGAGTCAGGCAATTTGTTTCTTTAGGTATTGAATTTTTGTAAGAGACCTATAAAAGCTGCATGTTGACAGGATTGAAGCAGAGGATTTGTTAAGGAGGAGTATTTGGTGATAATTATTGATAATTTTTCTTGTTTTTCATAAAATATATGTTGTGGATACTCATTTGAAGCATATCTGCGAGGCGCTTCTAATGAGTACCCACAACATTATGTTTTTGTGGGGAACTGGAGCAAATTATCCCACAATTATCACCAAATACTCCTCCTTAACAATTCCCCTGTTGAAAAATATGCTGCTTGTGTGAGCTAGTAGGTAGTACCAAAGCAATACTTACAGGTTTATAACAATAAATTGCTGTCTCATACATGTATGTGATTTATTTAATTCATTTTATTTTCCTATTTCATTTTTTACAAGGCAAACAGTGCAACAATGGCTATTTCTGGAGCTGTTATGAAGATGTCAGGACTGACCCAAGCTGCCAACAAAGTTCAGAAACTTTTTTCGTCACGGTATTTGTTGCTAACCAACACAGCCATCACTGTTTGCTTGTCTTGTTCTGGTGATGCATTGCAACAACATTATCAGAAAATTAAGAAACAAAGGATCCGATTGGATAAAAGGAGGAGTGGCAATGTTGCTCTTACAGGACTTCTGCTTGGTCCTTTCTGCCATTACTGGTATCTGTATTTAGACAGATGGTTCCCTGGAAGAACATTCAGAATTATAGTGAAGAAACTAATTGTTGATCAGATTATTTGTTCTCCTGTGGTGATTGGGTCCTACTTAGCTATTACATCATGGTTTGAGGGAAGGAGAGGGGAGGCTTTGAAACGAGAACTCATTGAAAAAGGCAAGACATTGTACAAAGCTGACTGGGCGGTTTGGCCAGCTGCACAGGCATTTAACTTCTACTTTTTACCAACAAGATTTAGGGTATTATATGATAATGCAATTTCATTTGGTTTTGACTGTTATTTTGCTCACATTAAGTACGGCACTGAGCATCAGACATACCTTGCAAATGAGTCAGACGATTCAGATATTTTCAATGTAGAAGAAATAGATGAGATTTTTAAAAACCGGACTCCAGAGATGGAAAAAGTGACACATCAGTTAATGCAAAGGACATGTTGTGGAATGCCTTACATTCATTTAATAAGAACTACAGTTTGTAATCATACAAGTAAAAAAGGAGTTATTCACATGTCTGAAGTGTCATCTGAAAATTTAAAGGATTCAGAAGGAGGCACACGTTTAGAATTGCATTTAATATGTGAAGAATGTGATCAACATAAGGATACTGTAACTTTAAACTCATAGCAACAAAAGTTATAGTTATCATTATTACACAGCTCTTGATAAGACATTTTGTTTTCAACCAAAAATACTGATATTTCATAGCCCTTGATAAGGTGCTTTCTTCAATCAAAAGGTATCTGTATATTTCTTAATTTCTCCAAAAAAAACAACAACATATTTTGTGGGTACTCATTAGAAGCGCCTCAGCAAGGCGCTTCTAATGAGTACCCACAATATATGTTTATATCGAGATATAAGAAACTATTTTCGTAATACCCACTCTTATCAAGACCTATGTATTTTTTCAAATGTCTCCCTGAAAACATGTTGTTGGTACTCATTACCAAGAGGTGTTGCTAATAAGTACACACGAGGTATGTTTTCATGGAGAAATATGAAAAATATGTTCATAATATCTCCTCTTATCTAAAGCTAGGTATCAAAAAGCTTTGTACCCACTGGATTTGTCCTAAAATTAGAACAAGTTCATTTTAATACCTCTTAACTTTTTGTCTAAAAACTTCTGGATGAGTGTCAAACAGTGTAGACCCTGATCAGACACCACATTCTGTGGTGTCTGATCTGTGTCTACGCTGTTTGCTCAGGCCTGCCTGCCTGAATACTGAGGGTAAATACAGAGAGTAAAGTGTAGACCCTGCCCTGATCAGACACAGCATTCTGCAGTGCCAGATCTGGGTCTACACTGCTCAGGCCTGCCTTCCTGTATAATGAGACTAAATATGTGGATAAATATTTGGACAGATGGTATTGCCCTGGAAAGCAATGTAGACCTGATCAAACTGATCAGAGTGCATTGTTTGCCACTGGGCCAATGGTTTCTGGACATCACTGGTTGTTCAGATGGATGTAAGGATAAATTTGATAAGGATTTACAATATCCAGGTAACTTAGGTATCTGTAATTAAAGAGAAAGATATGCAAAATGCATTGTTTGCCCTTTAAATATTGAACTTAAAAAAGAAAGCATTTTGGTGCAAACCTGATGAAAATTGGTTGAGAAATAAGAAAGCTATTCAATATTTTAACCCTTGTCTTGCTGAGCCCGGATATACCCTGCCTTTGCAAACAGTGTAGATCCAGATCAGTTGGCTTCTGAAGAAGCCAACTGATCTGGAGCTGCACTGTTTGCCGTTAAATATATGAATTTGTATCAAAAACCCAAATCAAGTAATCTGATTGGCTGAAAATTAGAAATGGGTGTGGCATCTTAATTTATTCAGCATGACAAGGTTTAATAACTGTGAGCATGAGGACTGCCATTTTGAGTATTTAATTAGGTTCATGTATTTAATTCTTGTAAGACTCAAAAACTGCCTGTCGGCAGGAACATGCTTCTTATGTGACTACCAGCTTGACTCCAGATAATAGGGGGTATCATGATAATATTTTTCTTATTTCTCCATGAAAACGTGTTGTGGGTAGTAGGGTACTCATTAGAAGTGCCATGTTGAGATGCTTCTAATGAGTACCCACACTATGTTTTCTTGGAGAGGTAAAAAAATATTTGTACTTATCAGTTGAAAAAGTTTCTTGTCTGGTGCTATGTTATATATGCAAATAAACACATTTACATGTTTATAATGATAAGATACTGTGAAAACTTAGATATATTTATACTGTACATGTATATGATTTTAACCTATTCATTTACACATATTGGTGGTTTTGACATCATGTACTCACAAAAATGGCAGTTCCATGATTGTCTTTTGACATCATTTTCTAGACATCAAGAGTCCAACAGCTCGGTAACAAGACTTACTGAAATATGCGAACACATCTGAAATACCGGAATACCCATGAAAAAATACAGGAATACCCTTGATTTCATTACTATTGATATACATGTATTATTGGAAATGTAGTCTAAAAGAAAAAAAAAAGAAAAAAAAAACCACAAGGATTAAGACCAGAAACATACGTTCTTTAAAATAAACTATGACAAAATTACTTTGCATGCATATATAATGTCTTAGAAATATATGTTCAGATTTAAGCGTATCAGCACAAGCAATCGAGACTATCCTTCACAAAATTAGGGAAAAATGACACTCACTCATGCGTCAGCAAATAAAGTAAAGGCAGATCTTGTTGAATTGCCGACAGCAATATGTGCGTTCATGGAGAAACAGGTTTCTGAAAATTATGATTAAAAATTAACTTTTTTTTCTGTTTTCTTTTTATACCCCGCCACACAATAGTGGCGGGGTATTATTGTTTCATGTTGGACGTCCGTGTGTCCGTCAATCTGTCGTACATCTGTCCGTATATCCGTCCGTCCGTCCATTTTTCGTTTCTGGATGATGAGTAAACATCAATGGATTTTCACCAAACTTGGTGTGTGCATTGATATTGTGGAGATCTGGTTTGGGATTGCTAATAGGCAAATTTCGTCAAATTTTAACGGAGTTATCTGTCTGAGACACGCCCATATTTTCATTTCCAGACGATTAACTGAGTAAATAACAAGGGATTTTAACCAAACTTGCTATATGCATTGACATTAAGGAGATCTGGTTTGGGATTGCTAATGGGCAAATTTCAGCAAATTTTTACAGTTATCTGCCCGAGACACGTCCATATTTTCGTTTCCGGACTATAACTTGAAGCCAACTGGTCTGGATCTACACTGTTTGCCAAGGCAGGGTATATCCGGGTTCAGCAGGACAAGGGTTAATGAAAACAAGGGTATTCGGATATTCGATATTCGGTAAGCTGTGTGACCCCAACAGCTTCCTTATTTTTTCAACAGATTTTCATAAAATTTTCATTAAAATGCTCAGGTTTAAGAATGTTTTAATGCTTAGCACTCAGGGTGAAAATTTCAGCTGAATACCTGTTGAAATATTTTTCCTATTTTCCTAGAAAACAGGATTTGACATGCAAGTTATCTCCAATGGAGGCAATTTGCACGAGTATTCAGATATTGTTTTATGGAAAAAGAAGGAAAAAATATCACCAATTTGTCATTTGCTGATTTAGCCATAGAGTGGTATTAAATGATTATTACTTGTATGTTTTGTATTTGATATTCATTTTTCTTTAAAGTATCAACAGAAAAAGGGTGCTTCACTACATGGACAGGTAAAGTACATCTAGATCCATCTGAGCAATATCATGTCAAAAAAGATATAAGCGCTTGTTCAGCGAAGATCAAGATCAGCCAACAGAACTCCATGAAAACATGTTGTAGGTATTCAATAGAAATACCTGTGAGACTTTTTTAATGAGTATCCACCATCACGAAAACATACCTATGTAATTTTGACCCTCTTAAATCCCACTTTTATATAGTAAAACTGGGATTTACAGGGATATACATTATTTTTCTTGTTTCTGCTCAAAACATAGATTGTGGGTAATCATTATAACTGCCTCGAAGAGGCAGTTCTAATGAGTACCCACAATCTATGTTTTGAGCAGAAATATGAAAAAATGTCAGAGTTTTTTTATCTGAAAATTTTCAGTTTTTGGAGGTGAAAGTTTCTCTATATTTGAATAGGCGTGCTTTTGTAATGAAACATATGTTTTTTTATGGAGCAGTAAGTACAACAGGAATTCAACATGAATACAGTGCTTTGTAGAAAAAAGTGCCTTTTAATTTATGATATTGGTAAATGTCACCACAAAAAAAAAAAAAAAAAAAAAAAAAAAAAAGAAAGAAAAAAAATATATGTGGACAGTTCATATTAACACTACTAAGGTGGTATTAACGAGTATCCATAACATGTTATTGTGTAGAAATACGAAAAAACAACAATGCTTATTTGTGGTTGCTAAAGTAAAAGTGTCTATAACTCTTATTTATTTAAAGTCATGCTAGTTTGCCCAAAGGAACTGTGGTCCCTAAGCAGGTTACATAAATGGCATTCAGAAATATGAGGTACTTTTACTTGTGAAATTATAGCTCTAGATAAGGGGATATGTGGGAAATACTTTTTCTTATTTCTCCGTGGAAAGGTATGTTGTTTGTACTCATTAGAAGTGCTTTAGAGAGATGCTTCTAATAAGTTCCACTTCGTATGTTTTCGTGTAGAGAAAAGAAAAATATTAACCTCATTACGAAAACACGCCTATTCAAATATATTTAAAATTTCACCACCAAAAACTGAAAGTTTTCATAAAAATTCTGATATTTTTTTTAATATTTCTGCTCAAAACATAGATTGTGGGTATTCGTTAGAACCACCTTGTCGAGGCAGTTCTAATGAGTACCACAATCTATATTTTGAGCCGAAATATGAAAAATAAAGTATACCCCTGTAAACCCCAGTTTTACTATATAAATGTGAGGTTTAAGGGGGTCAAAATTATATAGGTATGTTTTCATGATGTTAAAAGCGCCATTCACAATTGCAACAGACATTTTGATTTTTTTTTCAATTTTTCAAAGAAACGTAAGTTTAGACATTTTGTGTGAATCGTCTAAAGCAGACAATTCACATGAAATATCGAAGCCTTATTCTCTCAGGAAAATATATAAAAAAAAAAGAATGTCGTCTGCTATAAATTTTACTTGGCGCTTTAAGGTGAAAAGCTTTTGGCAGAAAAAACATGCATTTTCTGGAGCTAAAATTGGTTAACTGTCTAATGTTATAAAGATATGTGATACTTAATACCATGTTGGCAATATTTTTACTGTTATCGTCCTACATAATAAATCATAGTATTTATAAAACTGTATTTACTTCTTATTATACTTTACATATCCTAATAAGCAGGCCTCCGTAGCCTAGTGGATAGGAGAGTTAACTCTCAATCCATTAGGTTTTGCACCGCTGTGGTTCCAGCCTTGCTCGGGTCACATGTGGGAAAATCAAGTTCTGCTTACGGATGGATTCTCAGGTTTTCGTCCACATTTGATGAATGATAGGCTCGATATAAGTGGAATATTCGTGAAAGGGCCGTAAAACCCAAATAAAAAAAAAAAAAAAAATATCCTAATTATTGGGATAGACAGGCCCCGAGGTGATAAAACTTTTTTCATGCTCAGCTCAGCTGAATTGGTACACTGTCCACTTTGTGACAGAGAGGTTGTGGATTCGCTCCCCGACCAAGTCATATTAAAGACTTTAAAAATGGTACTAGCTGTTCTTTTCCTTGGCACTTAGCATTAAGAAAGTAGAGCTAAGGATCAGAACTGGTCAGCTTGGTGTCCGTATATTAATGCGACTGGGTGGAATATCATGTCATATTTCTTGGGCATGATATTTCAATGAGGCAGCACTTCAAAAGTGAGCACTGAGCTCCCTGCCATATCCGGACACCCTCGCAATATGACTGAAAGATTGTTGAAAGCATTGGAAGCCCAAAGAAAACAAACAAAAACATAGCAACCATCGGGTTAGAATTATGTAGAATGCTTACTGGGTTTTTGTGTCCTTGTGGTTGATCGTTGCAGGGCCTTTTTCCATGGTTCTGGTGTTGGTTGTTCTTTGTGTGGCCTTGTGACTGATGGTTGCGGGCCACTGTGTTCTGGTGTTGGTTCTTTGTGTGGCATTGTGGCTGATGGTTGCGGGCCACTGTGTTCTTGTGTTGGTTGTTCTTTGTGTGGCCTTGTGACTGATCGTTGCGGGCCACTGTGTTCTGGTGTTGGTTGTTCTTTGTGTGGCATTGTGGCTGATCGTTGCAGGCCACTGTGTTCTGGTGTTGGTTGTTCTTTGTGTGGCATTGTGGCTGATCGTTGCAGGCCACTGTGTTCTGGTGTTGGTTGTTCTTTGTGTGGCATTGTGACTGATGGTTGCAGGCCACTGTGTTCTGATGTTGGTTGTTATTTGTGTGGCATTGTGACTGATGGTTGCAGGCCACTGTGTTCTGGTGTTGGTTGTTCTTTGTGTGGCATTGTGGCTGATGGTTGCAGGCCACTGTGTTCTGGTGTTGGTTGTTCTTTGTGTGGCATTGTGGCTGATCGTTGCAGGCCACTGTGTTCTGGTGTTGTTTGTTCTTTGTGTGGCATTGTGACTGATGGTTGCAGGCCACTGTGTTCTGATGTTGGTTGTTATTTGTGTGGCATTGTGACTGATGGTTGCAGGCCACTGTGTTCTGGTGTTGGTTGTTCTTTGTGTGGCATTGTGGCTGATCGTTGCAGGCCACTGTGTTCTGGTGTTGGTTGTTCTTTGTGTGGCATTGTGGCTGATCGTTGCAGGCCACTGTGTTCTGGTGTTGGTTGTTCTTTGTGTGGCATTGTGACTGATGGTTGCAGGCCACTGTGTTCTGATGTTGGTTGTTCTTTGTGTGGCATTGTGGCTGATGGTTGCAGGCCACTGTGTTCTGGTGTTGGTTGTTCTTTGTGTGGCATTGTGACTGATCGTTGCAGGCCACTGTGTTCTGATGTTGGTTGTTCTTTGTGTGGCATTGTGGCTGATGGTTGCAGGCCACTGTGTTCTGATGTTGGTTGTTCTTTGTGTGGCATTGTGGCTGATGGTTGCGGGCCACTGTGTTCTGATGTTGGTTGTTCTTTGTGTGGCCTTGTGACTGATCGTTGCAGGCCACTGTGTTCTGGTGTTGGTTGTTCTTTGTGTGGCATTGTGGCTGATCGTTGCGGGCCACTGTGTTCTTGTGTTGGTTGTTCTTTGTGTGGCATTGTGGCTGATCGTTGCGGGCCACTGTGTTCTTGTGTTGGTTGTTCTTTGTGTGGCATTGTGGCTGATTGTTGCGGGCCACTGTGTTCTTGTGTTGGTTGTTCTTTGTGTGGCATTGTGGCTGATGGTTGCGGGCCACTGTGTTCTGGTGTTGGTTGTTCTTTGTGTGGCATTGTGGCTGATCGTTGCGGACCACTGTGTTCTGGTGTTGGTTGTTCTTTGTGTGGCATTGTGGCTGTTCATTGCGGGCCACTGTGTTCTTGTGTTGGTTTTCTTTGTGTGGCATTGTCGCTGTTCGTTGCGGACCACTGTGTTCTGGTGTTGGTTGTTCTTTGTGTGGCATTGTGGCTGTTCGTTGCGGGCCACTGTGTTCTGATGTTGGTTGTTCTTTGTGTGGCATTGTGGCTGATCGTTGCGGGCCACTGTGTTCTTGTGTTGGTTGTTCTTTGTGTGGCATTGTGGCTGTTCGTTGCGGGCCACTGTGTTCTTGTGTTGGTTGTTCTTTGTGTGGCATTGTGGCTGATCGTTGCAGGCCACTGTGTTCTTGTGTTGGTTGTTCTTTGTGTGGCATTGTGGCTGTTCGTTGCGGGCCATTGTGTTCTTGTGTTGGTTGTTCTTTGTGTGGCATTGTGGCTGTTCGTTGCGGGCCACTGTGTTCTGGTGTTGGTTGTTCTTTGTGTGGCATTGTGACTGATGGTTGCAGGCCACTGTGTTCTGATGTTGGTTGTTCTTTGTGTGGCATTGTGGCTGATGGTTGCGGGCCACTGTGTTCTGATGTTGGTTGTTCTTTGTGTGGCATTGTGGCTGATGGTTGCGGGCCACTGTGTTCTGGTGTTGGTTGTTCTTTGTGTGGCATTGTGGCTGATGGTTGCGGGCCACTGTGTTCTGGTGTTGGTTGTTCTTTGTGTGGCATTGTGGCTGATGGTTGCGGGCCACTGTGGTTTGATGTTGGTTGTTCTTTGTGTGGCCTTGTGACTGATGGTTGCGGGCCACTGTGTTCTGATGTTGGTTGTTCTTTGTGTGGCATTGTGGCTGATGGTTGCGGGCCACTGTGTTCTGGTGTTGGTTGTTCTTTGTGTGGCATTGTGGCTGATGGTTGCGGGCCACTGTGGTTTGATGTTGGTTGTTCTTTGTGTGGCCTTGTGACTGATGGTTGCGGGCCACTGTGTTCTGATGTTGGTTCTTTGTGCGGCATTGTGGCTGATCGTTGCGGGCCACTGTGTTCTGGTGTTGGTTGTTCTTTGTGTGGCATTGTCGCTGTTCGTTGCGGACCACTGTGTTCTGGTGTTGGTTGTTCTTTGTGTGGCATTGTGGCTGTTCGTTGCGGACCACTGTGTTCTGGTGTTGGTTGTTCTTTGTGTGGCATTGTGGCTGATGGTTGCGGGCTACTGTGTTCTGGTGTTGGTTGTTCTTTGTGTGGCATTGTGGCTGATGGTTGCGGGCCACTGTGTTCTGGTGTTGGTTGTTCTTTGTGTGGCGTTGTGGCTGATCGTTGCGGAGCCTTTCCCATGGTTCTGGTGTTGGTTGTTCTTTGTGAGGTCATGTGGCTGATCGTTGTGGAGCCTTCTCCATGGTTCTGGTGTTGATTGTTCTTTTTGAGGTCATGTGGATGATCGTTGCGGGGCTTTTCCATGGTTCTGGTGTTGATTGTTCTTTTTGAGGTCATGTGGCTGATGGTTGCGGGGCCTTTTCGATGGTTCTGGTGTTGTTTGTTCTTTTTGAGTTTATGTGGCTGATCGTTGCGGGCCATGGTATTCTGGTGTTGATTGTTCTTTGTGAGGTCATGTGGCTGATCATTGCGGGGCTTTTTCCATGGTTCTGGTGTTGGTTGTTTTTTGTGTGGCCGTGGCTGATCGTTGCGGGCCACGGTATTCTGGTGTTGGTTGCTCTTTGTGTGGCCTTGTGGTTGATCGTTGTGGGCCACAGTGTTCTGGGTTGGTTGATCTTTGTGAGGCCATGTGGCTGATCGTTGCGGGGCCTTTCCATGGTTCTGGTGTTGATTGTTCTTTGTGAGGTCATATGGCTGATCGCTGCGCGGCCTTATTCCATGGTTCTGGTTTTGATTGTTTTTGTCACACCTGCGTTAGCACCTTGTCGCACCTGCGTTAGCACGCAGGTGCGATATAGGCGTGCCGTGACCCGTCAGTTCGTCAACAATTGACTTGTGAGCGCAACTCCTCCTACAGTTTTTGGCCAATCATTTTGAAACTTCACAGATGTTTTGGCCATGGCATGTAGATGTGCATATTGTTTGCTCATAATTCTCAGATTTTTAAAAAAAAATTTTCCGCTTTGTTAACTTAGTCAGTTTTTACCTAAAACCCTTATAGTCAGTGGGTGTCTCGTGAGCGCAAGCCCTCCTACAGTTTTTGGCCAATCATTTTGAAACTTCACAGATGTTTTGGCAATGGTGTTTACATGTGCATATTGTTTGCTCATAATTCTCAGATTTTTTTCAACTTTTTCGCTTTGTTAACTTAGTTTTTACCTAAAACCCTTATAGTCAGTGGGTGTCTTGTGAGCGCAACTCCTCCTTCAGTTTTTGGCCAATCATTTTGAAACTTCACAGATGGTTTGGCCATGATGTGTAGATGTGCATATTGTTTGCTTATAATTCTCAGATTTTTTTTCAACGTTTTCCGCTTTGTTAACTTAGTCAGTTTTTACCTAAAACCCTTATAGTCAGTGGGTGTCTCGTGAGCGCAACTCCTCCTGCAGTTTTAGGCCAATAGTTTTGAAACTTCACAGATGATGAGGTCAGGGTCTGAAGATTTGCATAATGTTTGCACATAAATCTCAGATTTTTTTTCAACTTTTTCCGCTTTGTTAACTTAGTCAGTTTTTACCTAAAACCCTTATAGTCAATGGGTGTTTCGTGAGCGCAACTCCTCCTGAGTTTTAGGCCAATAGTTTTAAAACTTCACAGATTATTAGGTCATGGTCTGAAAATGTGCATATTGTTTGCACATAAATCTCAGGTTCATTTCAGCAGAGGGGCCCTTGATTTATGCCCAGAATTGGTTTCCCCTCAATATCTTGTGAAAGAATCGATGGATTAGGATCATATTTTACTTACATATTGTTGTTAACAATACCTAGCTTGGGATTGTCACATGACATTTTTCGTCAATTTTCAGCTGAGTTACTGTCCTTGATTAATGGGCAAAAACGATATCCGCTCAATATCAATATCTTGTGAAATAATGGACAGGTTTAGATCAAATTTTGCAAGCCAATATTCCAAATTTTCTACTTTGTCCATTTTTCTTACAAACTAACCCATCAATTTCTTGAATACTGCAAAATAGATTTTTTCAATACAAATAGGAACTTGTATGATTTAATCCCTGCAGGTGCGACATCGCTTTCCGCGGATTTCTTGTTTGTGTGGCCTTGTGGCTGATCCTTGCGGGACCTTTTTCCATGGTTCTGGTGTTGGTTGTTCTTTATGTGGCCATGTGGCTGATCCTTGCGGGCCACGGTGTTCTGGTGTTGGTTGTTCTTTGTGAGGCCATGTGGCTGATCGTTGCGGGGCCTTTTTCCATGGTTCTGGTGTTGGTTGTTCTTTGTGAGGCCATGTGGCTGATCGTTGCGGGCCTTTTTCCATGGTTCTGGTGTTGGTTGTTCTTTGTGAGGCCATGTGGCTGATCGTTGTGGGGCCTTTTTCCATGGTTCTGGTGTTGATTGTTCTTTGTGAGGGCATGTGGCTGATAGTTGCGGGGCCTTTTTCCATGGTTCTGGTGTTGATTGTTCTTTGTGAGGTCATGTGGCTGATCGTTGCGGGGCCTTTTTCCATGGTTCTGGTGTTGATTGTTCTTTGTGAGGTCATGTGGCTGATAGTTGCGGGGCCTTTTTCCATGGTTCTGGTGTTGATTGTTCTTTGTGAGGTCATGTGGCTGATCGTTGCGGGGCCTTTTTCCATGGTTCTGGTGTTGATTGTTCTTTGTGAGGTCATGTGGCTGATAGTTGCGGGGCCTTTTTTCATGGCTCTGGAGTTGATTGTTCTTTGTGTGGCCATGTGGCTGATCGTTGCGGGGTCTTTTTCCATGGTTCTGGTGTTGATTGTTCTTTGTGAGGTCATGTGGCTGATCGTTGTAGGGCCTTTTCCATGGTTCTGGAGTTGATTGTTCTTTTTATGGCCACGTGGCTGATCGTTGCGGGGCCTTTTCCATGGTTCTGGTGTTGGTTGTTTTTTGTGTGGCCTTGTGGCTGATCGTTGCGGGGCCTTTTTCCATGGTTCTGGTGTTGGTTGTGGCATTGTGGGCTGTAGTGTTGTCCTGTCCGTTGTCTTATTGTTGTGTTTAGTGGATCCTGTCTAGCAATGTGATCACCTAGTAGGGGAAGAAGGATCCATGCCCATATATGGTAGGAACACTTAATTTTCTTTGGTCTGTGGCTGGTGTACTGTGGTTGTTTGCTCTTCCTCTTGGTGTCATTGGTATGTTATGCTTTTGGCTATTTATGGAAACCCTAAACTACTTGTATTAATTTACAGACATAAATGCAGACTTCTGCTAAGTATTTACAATATATGTCTATCTAATTCAGCGACACCATATGAAAAAAGAACCGTTATAGTATATGCAAACAGCAAAGGTTTGTACGTGACATTGCATCCACGCAGTGTCACCAGAACCTATTCTATGCACTCATGTAAGCAGTAGCCAAAGGGAAAATTTCCGCCAAAAAACCCCCATACATTTGGCCTTCGTACGGGGCCAGCCATAAGTACTGAAGGAGTTATTCTACGGAAAGTGAAGTGCCTTTTTCTCGTGATACGGCTCAATAATTTCGATAGTCTCCGTTACGCCTTAAGATACATTGAGACAGTCGTGGGTTGTGATCATTATTTTATCAAACACATCTGAGCCGCGTGTGAGAAATGCCCTTCTGATTTGAGTTGACTCAGTCGTTCAGTGCCTATGCCTTGTCCCTTGTCAAGGCCACCTGTCTAGTTCTTTGGATCAAGTTTTCCTATGGCCTACCGCTTATGTGAGCGATCAGCTCAGGTTTCATCAAGACTGTGTAGATGTAGAGGCTTGCCTGAAACATTGCTGTTCGCACATGCTATAACGGCTCTTTACCCATGACTTGACTCTTTGGTTTTAGCTCTCCTCAGCCGAAGGCTGAGGATGAGTTGTGATCACTTGCCGTCCGTCGTCGTCCGTCGTCCCTCCGTCGACCGTCAGTACGTTCACACCTCTGAACGATTTCTCCTCTGAAACCCCTGGGCCAGTTATCTTCAAACTTCATGTAGAGCCTTCTGTTAAAGGGGGATTGAAAATTTGTACAAACGGTCACGATCCGTAAATCAAGATGGCCGCCATGTCCATATATGGTAAAACACTTAAAAATCTTCTCCAGAACCAAGAAAGCTTCAAGGCTGAAGCTTGGTATATATCATCATGGACTCAAGGTCTACCAAGTTTGTTCAAATGATGATCCTAGGTTGACCTCTGACCTTTTAACGGCATTGTCAAATTTGCGTCCTTATGCAATTGTATGGGAAAAATGTTGAAAAGTAATTTTCTCAAAATGTATTAAATACTATTGGCTTAAATTTACAATGCGTGATTTAAGTAGTAAAACATTTTAGTTATAATCATAATTTTGTCCTCTGGGGGTTATCTGCCCTTGCTCCTAGGCAATATACATATAAAAAATTGTGTAATTTTTTTAAATGTTTTCTTCTCTGAAACCGCTTGAGCACTTTTCACCAGATTTCACATGGGGCCTTCTGTCAAAAGAATTTTGCCAATACGTTCAAATAGTCCCGCGCTGTTAATCAAGATGGCCGCCATGCCCATATATGGTAGGAACACTTAAAAATCTTCTCCAGAACCAAAAAAGCTTTGGGGCTGAATCTTGGTATATAGCATCGAGGATACAAGGTCTATCAAGTTTGTTCAAATGATGACCGTAGGTTGACCGTTGATCTTTTTACGGCAAGGTCAAAATTTTCCCCTACACATTTATATGTGGAAAATGTTGAAAAGTCATTTTCTCAAAACGTATTAAATACTAATAGCTGAAACTTACAATGTATAATTAAGGTAGTAAATCATTTTAGTTATAATCAAAATTTTGTCCCCTGGGGTTATATGCCCTTGTCTCTGTGCTAGATACGTGTATAAAATTATGTAATTCTTAAATGTCTTCTTCTCTGAAACCGTTTGAGCATTTTTTTTTTCAAGATTTCACATGGGACCTTCTGTCAAAAGCGTATTGCTAATATGTTCAAATGGTTCCGCGCAGTTGAACAAGATGGCCGCCATGCCCATATATGGAAGTAACACTCAAAAATCTTCTTCTCCAGAACCAAGAAAGCTTTTGGGCTGAATCTTTGTATATAGCATCGAGGACTCAAGGTCTACCAGGTTTGTTCAAGTGATGACTGTAAGTGGACCTTTGACCTTTTTACGGCAAGGTCAAATTTGCGTCCCCGTGTATTTGTATAGGGAAAATGTTGAAAAGTAATTTTCTCAGAATGTATGAATAATTGATAATAATAATTGATGGATTTTACCCTAAATCAAACTTGAACTATATTTTATGATTACATACCTGTGTATAAAATATGAATCCAATACACTTATCTTTTCAAAAGATATCAAACGGAAACCAGTTTTGGTACATACCGACGGGATGTTGAAGTTGAAAAAGGGCCATAACTTCCATAATGATTCGTGGATTTTTACCCTAAATCGAACTTGACCTATATTTTATGATTATATACCGGTGTAAAAAAATATGAATCAAATACACAAATCTTTACAAAAGATATCGAACTGAAACCATTTTTTTTATACATACGCACCGGATGGACGTACAGACAGAGGTAATACTACATGCAACCCGACCCCCCTCCCACCTCTCCTATTGAAAATTGGCAGGGGCATAAAAAACAGCGCTTGTTCATCAATCTAAAGCATTCTTTACAGATATGGTAGAACCTAGAAAAGGACCGAGTGTGTAAATGAATGCAAAAAAGAAAAAAAAAGTATTTGAATTTTAATATTTCAATAAAAAATAAGAAAAATAAGTATACCAATATCTACTACTACTACTGCTTCTACTTCTGCTACTACTACTACTACTACTACTACTAATAATAACTCAAACCATCAAGGAATGGCAAAATTATGGACCAGACACGAAACAAATACCCTATTTTTGACCTTTGCCCTCTAAGTGTGACCTTGACCTTGCAGCTACTGACCTGGGTCTTGCAAGCGACACATTGTCTCATAAAGGTCAACATTTCTGTCAAGTCATTTCAAAATCCATCGAGGAATAGCAAAGTTATGGACTGGACACGAAAAAAGACCCTACTTTTGACCTTTGACCTCTAAGTGTGACCTTCACCGTGGAGCTTGACCTTTGACCTGTAAGTGTGACCTTGGCCTTGATACTACAGACTGGGTCTTGCGCGCGACACATCGTCTCATTCAGACCAACATTTCTGCCAAGTCATATCAAAATCCATCCAGGAATGGCAAAGTTATGGACCGGACACGAAAAAAAGACCCTATTTTTGACCTTGGACCTTTGTGACCTTGACCCGGGCGCTACAAACCTGGGTCTTGCGCTCGACACATATCGTCATGATGGTTAACATTTCTGCCAAGTCATTTCACATACATACATACGTACATACATACGGGCAGGGTAAACACTATGGCCGTCCACCATTCTTCGAATGGCTGGGGCATAAAAAGCGATGTGATTATTGTGAACGCCTCCGCCCGACCGTCCGTCACGCTATCTCCTGCTAAACCAATGGGCGGAATTTAACTAAACTTGCTACATGACTTACCCCCCCCCCCCCACCCCACCAATTGGTAAGGGTGTGCGAGGGCAACTTTATTATTCCGTCCGGCCATCTGTCCTTCACACCATCTCTTTCTACCGTAATAATTCAATTATAAGACTTCAGTTATAAGACTATCTCCTACCGTAATAATTCGTTTATATTCTCTTATAAGACTATGTCTCCTCCTACCGTAAACCACTAGGTGGAATTTAACCAAACTTGCTGCATGGCTTCCCCTCATGGTAAGGGTGTGCAAGAGCAACAATATTTTTTTGTGTTCGGCGTCCGTCCATCTGTCGGCCATACTGTCTTCTTCTAAGCCACTTGGGGGAATTTACCCAAACTAGCTACATGTCTTCTCCGGGTGGTATGGGTGTGCTACGTAGATCATTCGGCTTTCTGATAGCGCTCCTTTGCACTTCCGACGGCAGAAAAGTCTTCAAATTTTTGCCCGATGTGGAGTCTATGAGCCACAATGACAAATGACAATGACAGAATAGAGAATGTTCTTTGCTACGGTTTTGCTACTTATTTTTATCAGGTCTTTTAATGATGCTCTGTTTGCATTGAGTATAGAAAGACAATAGCTTTATCTAACTTTTGATGTGTTTGCGTGAAAACAAAGATAAAAATAATAATAATAATATAAACATATAAACTTCTTCTAATAATGCCTAATCAACGGTTGTCTTCATCCCGTTATAATATTTGTTACATTTCGGTAATATATCGATCCGATCAGTACCCGTCAAAATGGCGTCGTAGTTGTGGACCGAAGTAAAGTTGTAAATCGAGATTTTAAAGTTATTCTGTGTCTACTTAAGTGATGGGGTACTGAAAATGGGATGAAAATAATCAACAGCCGTATCTCTAGCCAAATGCAGTGAGAATGGCTAAAGGTACGGGACCGTATTTCTAGCATCCGAGGATAAAGGTGCGGAGCCGAATCTTTTAGGCTCTGAGGCTAAAGATACGGGACCGTATCTCTAGCCACTGCTTTCAATATATCTATTCATTGGGTCTGACAGTTTACATATTTAGCGCAAAATTTTATGTTTTCAACATATTTACAGTATAACCTCAATGGCATTTACCGTGGATGATTCGAACTCGTTTTTCAGTCCCTACAAAATCCTTCCAACAGCTCAAGAAAACAAATATTTAGGGATTTTTTTCTATTTTATCATGGAATTGTATGTTGTGTGTACTCATTAGAATCGCCTCATCGAGGCGATTCTAATGAGTACACTCAACATACAATCATTGTGTATAAAATCGAAAAAAATACCCTAAATTATCGCTATTTTCTTCCTGAACTGGTGTCATAATTAACCCTCAGTGGCTCGAACTACCCATGTCTCGAACGGATTTCCATGGTCCTAAAGATGTTCGAGCCATTGAGGTTCGACTGTATTAAGATAATTTATTCACGACATTTCTCTATAGAATCTTCAGTTGAAATAAACATTTTTTCGGGAAGGCCTGTGAGCGCAAAACTACAAAAGTTAAAATCTACAAGTTACACAGTCATAAAAATATCAATGTGTCTGTCAGTACTTTTCGAACGAGGCATGTACACTGCGACGACTTTCAGTTTGTGAAAATCGCTATAACTTTTAAATCGCTTAGAATATTTTGTTAAGTGGTTTGGAATGTAGATACATATTGACAAGACAAAACCATTGAAATTGTCAAGTGCCAGATTTCTTTATAAATAGCCTCTCCGAGGCATGTCTGTCCATCAGTAATCAGTTTGTGAAAATCGCTTCAACTTTTAAACTTCTCGGAATAATTTGATAATTTTTGGCATGCAGGTACATATTGACAAGATATTACCAAAGAAATTATCAAATTAAAGAGTTCTTTATAAATGTCCGTCCATCTATCTGTTATCAGTTTGTGAAAATCGCTGTAACTTTAGTTTAAACATATTTCATTCTGCGAAGTTTATAATACAACATACAGTACACAATGCATAATATGTCATTTTTGAAAGGATCAGAAAGAAAGCAAAATCTTATATGGTTCTTCTCCTTAAAATATTAAGCTGTATACTTTGAAGCGCTTTACAACTTTTAAGATATTAAATGAAAACAGAGATGAAATAAAAATGTGGCGAAAAAAATATCAAAAATGTACATTGGGGTCAGGGAAGGGGACACAGGCACACAGAATGACCTAGGCACTAAAGGTAAGTCAACGTCACGTCGAATATGATATACTCAAAAACGTTTAGTTTCTAGTAAAAACTTATGCACATGTTCAAATATCAAATTATTTGTCGTTTGGGATAACATGGATTCTCCGTACAATAGTAGATTGAGTGAAGGAGTCTGATAGATTTCAACAAGGTTTAGAAGAAGGACACGCGGGGTTTCATAAAATATACAATGAATGAAAATATATTGTGCATTTTCTATACTACCGCGGCGACAAAGTGGCGAGTCAGTAATGTTTTTCAAAAAACCGATCTAAATTTAATGAACTGCATCCGGTGCGTAAACATGTATGTAGTATTTGAGTGCTTCGTGCTGCATAATAATAATGTTTCGGTACAATATGTTTGCCTAGGCTCAGTTGACATTTAAAGGAATTAAGAGTAGGAAGTTGTCTGACCTCCGTGGGCAAAGTATTCCATTCTCTAAGAGTTGACGACAGGAAAGCGTTGTAATAAAGGGTTGTATTTGTTCTGATAGTTTGAAGGTCATTTGAGTTCCTGAAGTTGTATCTGGACACAGTGTTTACCTGTTGTGGGAGAAGGGATGGAAGATAATGAGGAGCCAAGTTATTGAACATTTTGTAAAATAAGGTAAGCTTATGATTCTGTCGCTTTTCCCTACATATTTCTTTATATAAATTACTCACAGAGATTAATTTAGTCGTACATGTAGCTAGTCTTGCTGCTTCAGTTTGAATTTTCTCAAGTTTTTTTTTGTATTGGTAACAGCTGTCCCAGACAAAGCACATACTCAGGACAGGTCTAATAAAACCAATATAAATAGTTTCCAGCCATTTACGGTCAAATTTGAATTTTAATTTTCTCATAACGTTTACCCTGAAACAAGCAATTCCTTTATATATTCAATTTGTTTGTGCCAAGAACAATCCTGAGAAAAGTATAAACCAATTTGTTTATGGAAATCTACTTTGTCGAGCTGTACATTTCCTTGAATATGGGTGGATGATTAAGTCTGATTAGTCTATATGATATAAGGAAAGCTACACTGTTTGAGGGGTTGAAAGTCACTAGCCATGTACAAGCCAATTAGTAGCTCGTCATGAGATCTGAATTGAGACAAGTTGCAGCTGACGCTGGATCGTTTACACTAATAAAGGGACTTGTATCATCAGCACATAAACGATTATTTGAACCAATATCAGTGACTATGTCGTTTATGTATAGTAGGAACAGTAAAGGGCCTTAAACTGAGCCCTGAGGCACGCCTGCTCTAATATATATCCAATCAGATGAACCACCTGGCAACACAACACGCTGTTTTCTGTCTGAAAGATAGTTTCTGAATCATTCTAGAAACGCTCCTGTGATACCAGCAGCTCCAAGTTTGTATACAAGACCCACGTGCCAGACACGATCAAATGCTTTGCTGATGTCACAGATGGCAGTCCTGACTTCTTTGCCAGCATTGAGTGCTCCACAAAAAGTATAGTGTAAGAAGGTTAACTGATTGACTGTAGAATCGCCAGGAATAAATCCAGACTGAAGAGAAAACAACATGTTGTTGTGTTGAAGATACTTAAACAAGTGTTTGAAAACTATTACCCTTGGCCCCAGAGTGAAGTAAATATATTTGGCGATTGTTAGAAACAACTGATAAGTCAACTTTTGTGGAACAGGGGAAACATTGGCTTCTTTATAAGGTGAAGGAAAAACACCAATGGATAGCGATTGGTTGAATAAGGAACAGATGGGAAGGGAGAACTGGTTAGACAGTTCGTTTAGAATGTGGTTGCTTATACCATTCGGACCTGGATTTACCAACTTTGCGAGTCTGAAGGATTGATTTTACTTCAAGAAGTGCCAGTGTTACATTGCTCAATCAATGTGTGCGATAGAAAGGTTGGGGCAAATTGGGGAGATAAGCATTCGCATCATCTAACACCGTCTGTCCTTGAAACTATTGATTGAAAATAGTGGCTTTGTCAATATCAGCTGTATAAATGCGTCCATTAAATTCAAGAGGTGGAATTTTTTATTTGCAGTAAGGACTGAAAGTCTTAAGTGTAGCCCACTAACCCTTAAGTGTGAGAGAATCAGATTTAAGTTTAGCTGCTATTTTGTCAAGGCTTAAATTTAATTTTACGGTTAGGAACACATTCTTTAATTATAGAGAGAATTGCATTTTATGTTATCTGCATAAATAACAATTTTATCGACTTTCAAAGAATTCCGATCAATTTCAGAAGCTTTTTCTTGTAAAAAATCGTAATCCCCATTATTGTAATTCCATATGTGTCTTTCAAATGATTTTGATTTTGCCTTTGCAAATTTAAGGATACCAAATGTAGGACAATGGTATCACATTTGTTGATTTAAGAAAGGATCACAAACGCCACTAAGAATTAAATGATCTTTGTTACTGACAAGAATAACATCGATGAGAGAAGAAGAGTATTCTATATAATGTGTAGGCTGACTTATAGTTTGAAAGAGAGAAACTCGAGAACACAAAGAGTCTATTTTCCTTCGTGTTTGAAAATCAAGGTAGTTAAAGTTAAGATCACCAGTAATTATTGTGTTTGCAATGCCAGTATCAACAGCTTATGAAATAGTATCTTCAAATCTACTGAAGTAGTTTGATTCCGGTACATCTCGGCCCCTAACAAACTCGGCCCCCAGCACTCTGCCCCTAACGAACTGGGCCCCTAACCAACTCGACCCCTACAAACTCAGGCCACGACCAACTCGGCCCCTAAAAATATCGTTTTGTTGGTGGATAGCTGCACTGTATTTAAACACAAAATGTTTTGTCTGTTTTCCATTCGACTCCGTCCCCAAAACATGCCATGATCATAGTTCAAAATGTCTGTAATCAACTGTATATTATATAAGGAAACTTCATTTTAGATCAACATTCTATATAATAGGCATATTATTTCTATAGATGAGACAGTGTCCTCCAATCGTTCATTTGAGACTTAAACGTATAGTGGGGGTGGAGCTGGAATGGATGACTTATTTAGCTAGCAGATAATGGGTCTGCGCATAGGTCTAATACGGTGATATACGGTAGTTGTTGAAATTTAATAGTTGTGTTTATCCAATACCATAACAGCAATGAACATATTTGTTGTCATGTTTCATTCGCTAAAATGATAATGTGAATTACAATAACACGCCTGTTAACTGCAATGCTTTTTTTGTGGCTGTGAAAATGGCGATTTTTACTTTACGGAAACAAGCCTATTCAAATATATTGAAAATTTTACAACCAAAAAAAGGAAAAAAATAATCAGATAAAAAAATTCTGATATTTTTCATATTCCTGTTCAAAACATATATTGTGGGTACTCGTTGGAACCGCCTCGGCGAGTACCCACAATGTATGGTTTTAGCAAAATAAGAAAATAACGTATACCCCTGTAAACACCAGTTTTACTATATAAAAGTGGGGTTTAAGGGGGTCAAAATTATACAGGCATGTTTTCGTGATGAAATGGAAAACAGATCAATGTTGTTCTAACAAGTATCCACGATATATGTTTTATAGCAGAAATAACAAAGTCGTTTACCCCGGTAGACCTCACCTTTCCCAATATAAAGTGGGATTTACAGGGAGTTCAAACCATAGACTTGTAAAAAGATGCTTGTAGATTGGTAGATGCTGTTGGGTAGTATTACAAATTATTCAATGAGCAGAGAGATCGTTCAAGATTCCGGATAAACACATCTAGTTTATGTTTGCTTTATGTTTACCATAATGGTATAAAGAGAAAACAAACCACGTATTGAATAATGAATTTATTACAAAAGGAAGTAACAATAAAATAACAATGACTTTATTCCATCAGTGCAGCAAATGTAAGAAAGGAACAAATGAGCTGTGGCACGAGATAATGGCACTTTTCGCCCTCTGTAAAGTCATTCTTCAAATGCGCACGCTCTGCCATCTAGAGGAGTTAGATGTCTGATTCTTGGTCTAAATCTTTGTCTAGCTCCATACTATATATGCGCAAGGCTCTGGTGAGACTGCGCGGATGCGCGGGCGCACCTGAGCCATTGCTGTTCGCGTATGCGATAAGTACCATTATCCCATGTGCTGGCTCAAATAATGCACATGTTTCCTAACAATGCAAGGCTTTGAAAGAACAAAAAGAACACATAATGCACGTTTTAAGGAAATAATAATAATAATAATAATAATAGCTTTCTTCACTTCTAAGTCCTTTTTAACATGAAGAAGTAATGAGAGGTTTAGCTGTAATAATAATTTTAAGTAAAACATAAGTCATGTTTTACTTTCTCTAGTCATTAAGTCTTCTTAGTTCTTATTTCCCTAAAACCAAAGTAAATAATTTTAATAGCAGCAAAGCCAATTTAAGATGATAAAGCTCCAAAATATACTGAATGTTTCTGTCAAAAAATCAAAGATCGAACTGCCATCCTCTATGACAAGCCCCACCTTTTTCATTCTTAGTACTCCAGCCCAGATATGTCTACTCTACTTCCTTCCAAAACTTTCCTTCAGAGAAAACAGGTAGGCGGAGCCCAAAGATTCTGGCAATATGTGTAGTACACACATACCAATAAGGCTGTATTTCCTGAGGGACTCCCAACTCAAACTTGTCAGAAAGGTCAGAAATCAGTCATAGATAATAATAGTTCCGGTGCTGCGGAAAGGGAGAGCCAGGAAATAGGAAGAAAAGAAGTTGAAAAAAAAAAATCAGAAAGAAAAACATATGTCAATATATTACAAAATACATACATCTGAGCCTGCAAAGACACAGTTAAGCGAATGTGCATGTCTCTACGATAATCATGTGTCTATGAAAATGAAAAATAACAAGAAAAGATATGATAGTAAACTGTCATATCAGTGACTCGATTAACTTCACAAAAAAGACATTGGATGAAACTGTCTGTTTCAGAGAGAATGGAACAATCACATTTACACGATAACTTGCTAGGCTGAAACAGTCAGTGAAAACGTGAATTGTGAAACACTGCTGTGCCAAAATGACAATAGTGATGGAGCTATTATCCAAAACCACAGACTGTGAAAAGCGAGTCAAAATGAGCAGCATCTGACATTTTTCCCACAAGTTTACTTTTATTATATTTTCTATTACAATATTTATATTCTATAACATAAATGTTCACAAATGTATGACGTAATTATTAATGAAAGATACCTGTGTAAATTTAATTTAAAATAGTAATTTCCGTGCACTTTTTGGCTACCAAAGCACTCATTTGCATACTTAAAATGATTAAGCCAGTCGTAGGTATCAAAAACAGGAGTGCCAAAATGATAATTTCTACATTTAATTCTTTATTGGAGCTAATAAACAGGGCACTTCGTTTTTTTTTACATAGTGCAATCCTTTTGACAAGAACATTTGCATATATATATATTGTTATTATATTAACTATTAGCCTGTAACGAAACGTCTACAACAGCAACTATTCAAATTCTGCAGTTCTTGATATCAATCAGTCCGACACAATACTCATATTTCCTTGGAACAACAACAAAACTGTTGAACAATAAACTTTCTTGTGTCGTAACCCTGGGAATGCTCGACTCAATAAAACGGTCTCAAATCATATTAGGATTAAAGTTTGAATTTTAGGCCGGGTCGACTGATTGCCGCTTCTTAAATGCTGTATGGGTGTATTTTACTTAGCATAGCAGAACGGAATATATTTAATCAAGATGACCAACACCACTCACTTGATTAGAAGGATAAGTCAGACATCTTGAATAGCAAACCAGACTCAGGCTTATCAGCAAATAAACGTAACTATTGTTGTTATTTTTTTCCTTCTCTTTTTCGACATATTTAAAACATGTCGAACACAAAACAAATTACATAAACACTGGTAAATTCAAGAGCTCTAAAAATGCCAAAGCAACCAAAAATATTTCTGAATTTCAGATTAACTATATTTTCAAAAATATTAAACAATTTCACAATTTGATGAAACGCTGCTGTCCGAAAAATAATGAAAAATCCCCAAAAGGTTAGAAAACCACCGTATATCCCACTAAAGAGTTTTTGCCTGTTTTTCTCTAAAAGTAAATATTATCCAAAAGTTTAATGGGATTTAAGCCAAAATCAGCTAATACAAAAAGATATTATTAATTTAATAATTATTTAGTTAATTTTAGACCAAAGTAGCGCAGATTTATGGAGTAATCAAAAATGTGTATTGACTATCAAAACGCTTTTATACACAACATAATACTACCTGCCAGCCCCAGCAGGTTAATGGAATAATCCAATAAAATTAACAGTTTTATCACCAAAATCTGCAATAAATAAACAATTCTTACATAAACAACATTTACATGTAAATTCCAAATTAAATATATCATAATATTAAGCAATTTAAAAGCTTTTACACAATCAGTAAAATTCCTTATTACCTCCTTAACCTAACTTAGTTATAGACGCTTCCATATTTACGCTTAGAATGTTAGGAAAAATCAGCAGACGACATTTTTCAAATATTTTTCCTAATTTTTCCCAGAAAACAGGATTTAATATTTCATGCAAATTGTCTTCTGCAATTGCATAAAATATTAAATCCTGTTTTCGGGGATAAATAGGAAAAATATCGCCAATTTGTCGTCTAATGAATTAGCCTAGAGAGTCAACTATTCTAAAACCTTAAACATTACCAAAATATGACAATAAGATGCAGAAAATATGCAGATCTGCACACATGAAAACTGAAGCATGGACACGTTGTAGAAATTACATAATTCATAATAGTTATATGTCTTCACTAATGACTCAGGTGATCACGGTGCTTTAACATGGGCAGAGTATGTGACAAACAAAAAGGTCCCTTAGTGAAAGCTCTTGAATAGGGATATGTAAGGCTTTTCTTACTATTTATAAGAGTCACAGCACTGAAACTTTCAGGATATTTATTTCAAATGTCAGTTCATAAAAGATATCTTAGTGAATTGAATATCTAAGTATTTTTATCCAAAATTATGGTCATTAAAAATAAGTCCCAAACCCACGTCCTTCACACTTGCATTCGAAGAACTACTTGTGTAAACATTTGTGTAAGAATTGGTATTACACGAAATACCCGAAAACAATACTAGTGACCTATGAAAAGGTTAAAGCAATGCAAAGTTCGAGTCACAAAAAAATCAGAAGATAATAAAATAAAATTAAATATGCACCAAGCAAAGACTCTGATTAGCCTGTAATTCAGTGCAGTCTATTAAGAGTCTTCGATGACTCTCAATAACTCGTATAAGATGTAACTTAAAGTGACAATATAACGCTGAAGATAATAGATATAGATACACTTATTATATTTGAAATACGTAGACTCATAATATGATCATGTTAAAACATCGTTAATGATCATTAATAAATATCAGGGGTGGAGTTGGTAAGGGGCCGAGTTTGTGGGGGCCGAGTTAGTTAGGGCCGACTTTTTTAAGGGCCGAGTTTATTAGGGGCCGAGTTGTCCAGTATCCAAGTAGTTTGCATCGGAATTTGTTGTCCGGTAGATAAGACCAAAAAGAATTCTTGATATATTATTCACTACTTCTATCCACACGCCTTCTGTGCCCCTTATTTCTAATCCTTGCGGCGTTTATAACAAATTCCTTCTTTAACATAAACAATGACACCTCCATGTGCATCGCCAATACAGTCATTTCTTTACGGAGAATTAAATGACTGGAGAAGCAAGTCGTCCGTAAGGATGTTTGGACTAAGCCACGTTTCCGTAAATGCTAAAATATCAAACTCGAGGAGTTCCGCATGTAAAATGTCTAATTTATTTGAGATACTCTGGACGTTGTACTGCACGAAGGAGATGTGATAGTTAAGATTGAGAAAGTTAAATATGTCGGTAGACATACATATACTGCAGGAACTGGGTTGACTACTAACTGAAGATACAGATGCCGGTCCCGGGTTAGGATGAATATTACCTTAACAGAATAGAATACTTATCCACAATGAGAAGCCAGCAACTGATGAAATGAAGATTTATTCAATAGTTAATTGTGCGTTTTCACTTGTACGCAGTCCCAGTTTCAAAACACTTAAAATAATTACAAGATTTAATTTGTTTGTGCACAGAATCAGTGGTATGCAGGCATGAGATTAATGAATGAACATAAATTGGTTGATAGTGTATAGCTTAAATAAAAGCAAATGAATGCTTAGATATACATGTGACGGCAGACCGATATAACGACAGTCATGTAAGTCATGTAATAGTACCAATATAAATAATGCAACGCAAAAAAGAACCATTATGTCTGGTACACTAGTCTGCACCAATAATGACAGAGGACACCTATGACTGCATCCTCTTCCCCAGATCGCCAACAGAAGCAAACAATTTCAAGCTAGACATGATAAGCAAAAGGTCCAATTTGACTTAAATGTGAATGAAAAACCAAGGATCCAGTTCTAATTAATATAGCCAAATGTGTGTGTGTGTGTGTGTGTGTGTGTGTGTGTGTGTGTGTGTTACAATGACTTACAGTATTTACAGTATTTACCAACTTGGAAGAAACACATACATGTACAAAACAAGAAGAGCAAATACAAAATGATACCCACAATTATCACCAAACTGGTTTTGGATAAAACAGCATCAATTTCATGTAAAAGTGGTTTGCGAGATGTCAGAGGTTGCTTAACAGAGTAACATTTGCTAATTCAAGAACAAGTAAAATCTAGTAGTACTTTATATTTATACTTTTCGGTATAACTGTAAATTAAGTATACAATATTTAACATTTCGGTAGTATAGAAGACAGGCAAAGGAGATAACAAGACATAAACAACAACATAGTGAACTTGAAGATAAATGAAATATTTGCACAGGAAAGATAGCATAGCATTTAACAATTTCAAAAAGAAAGAAAATACTTCTATTCTTTAATGTAACGAAAAACACAAACACTACTGCAGACAAGCTTTTTTAATATACAGTTTTAGGTTAGCGACCAGTTTAATTGTACTCAACAAATTATGATTATTTCTCCACTGTAAGTTATTTATTTCTCATATTATAAAACATTACTGACTACCCATTCAGACAGTGTTAAAAGGCACATTCTGGTAATTAGAGTGAGCAAACAATTATCACAGGGGTGGATACTGACACGACACCGTCATAATTGTCACTCATGATCTTCACGAACGTATGCGAAGTCTGAAAGTGGGGCCAGATAAACTGGCTCATTGTCTAAAGCTACTTCTAGCTCAGTGAGTCGTGATTGCGAATCAGTGAAGGCCCAAGAAACAGTGAAGGCATAACGCTGTTAGGATTAAATTTATATACAAGCCAGCGTCACTCCGTTATCCTAATGACCTATCGCCGGTGATTAGAATATTGGTAAATTGATATAATTATGTCAATGCGTTTTTTTAGCGGGTCATGCATAAGCTGATTCAGTTAGTAATTCTGAAGAAATCTTTCTATCAAGCACTTACACAGTCAATTTAAACGTGTTTTAATTACCGCTATATTTTGGGCACATGAGAAATTGCTCAGTCTGAACCAACATAAACATAGCACCCCATTTAAATGCGATAGCTTAAGTAGTTTTTGAGATAACTTGCTTATAAGATTTCACTGCATTTTTATACCCCCACAAACTGGGTTTGTGGGTGGGGGATACTGTTTTCATGTTGTCCGTCAGTCTGTCCGTTATGTGTTTGTTTCTGCTTCTTATCGTGCTAAATAATTTTATGGAATCTTTGCATATGTTGCATAAATGTTGATATTGATAAGCTGTTGCTGTTACACAAAAATAAGGGCCTATGGGTTAATTCCTTTAGAGTTATTTCCCATGTTAATTCTTGAAAAGCTGTTGGATTATTCTATTCTATTCTACTAATTTCTGCTTCTTATCTTGCTAAATAATTTTAGGAACCTTTACATATTTTGCATAAACATTGATATTGATAATGTGTTGCTGATAGACAAATATGAGGGCCTAGGGTTTAATTCATTTAGAGCTACTCCCCTTTGTAATTTTTGAAAAGGCGTTTTGGTTTCTGCTTCTTATTCCTCTTATCTTGCTAAATAATTTCAGGGCTCTTTTCATATTTTGCATAAACGTTGACATTGACGAGATGTTGTTAGACAAAAATAAGGGCCTAGGGGTTAATTCCAGACTTATTACACTTTGTAATTCTTGAAAAGGCGTTTTGGTTTCTGCTTCTTATCTTGCTAGTTAATTTTAGGAATCTTATCACATTTTGCATAACCCTTGATATTGATGAGGTGTTGCTGTTAGACAAAAATAAGGGCCTAGAGATAAATTCTTTAGAGTAATTTTCTTTTGTAATTCTTGAAAAAGCATTTAATTTCTGCTTTTAATCTTGCTAAATTATTTAAGGAATCTTTTTATATTTTACATAAATGTTGATATTGATATGTTACTGTCACAGAAAAATAAGGGCCTAAGGATTAATTCCTTTATAGTTATTTTCCTTTCTTATTCTTGAAAATGTGTTTTGGGTTTCTGATTCTTATCTTTTTAACAATCTAAGGATTGTCTTATCATAAATGTTGACATTGATGAGATGTACCTGTTAGAGAAAAATAAGGGTTTATGGTTTAATTTCTTAGAGTTATTTCCCCTTGTTATTCTTGAAAAGGCATTTTGGTTTCTGCTTCTTATCTTGATAAATAATTTAAGGAATATTTTCATATTTTACATAAATGTTGCTACTGATGAGAAAAATAAGGGTGTAGGGGTTCATTCCTTTACAGTTAATTCCTTTTGTTCTTCTTGAAAAGTTGCTTTGGCATGGCAATAGCCCCTGCACAGTGAAATCAACTCATCTCAAAATATTTGTTGGAGACATTTTTCACTAGGACGGAGAACGGAGCTAGGAGTTTGAGAAAGGACTTATCGGATGGGGATCATCTCAACGTTATTTGTGTCTATATGTAAAATGCGTGTCCAGCTTAGTAGAAACCCCCACTGATGCGATATATTTATGAATGTCGATACGCAAACGTGTTTTATAGGATACTAATCAAGCTTTTTCATCTGTTAGGTGTAGATTATGTACAACAATCAGCGCAGAATGAACGATGCAGAATCATGAGTATTTACTCTACTGTGAAGAGACAAAAGAATCAGAAAAGACATAGGTCCGAGGTAGTGTGTGTGTGTGTGTGTGGGGGGGGGGGGGGGGGGGGTAAGTAATTAAGTAATTTAGGTCGCTCTTGCTCTGTGCCAAAACTAGTTAGATCACGATCGAAAAGATATGAATCGTTCCTTAGCATTTTATATGCTCGCATTTGATATGCTGTTGAAGGCAATTTACAGCAATATCGATAGGTAAATTAAGACACGAGTCTTGTTTATTCTCGATCGACCCAAAATTGACGTATTTGTTTGAAGTGGGGTTTTACGTCCCCATCAACACTATTTAGGTCATTTTGGAGACATTGCTTCTGATTTTGTGGACTTTTACCCGACATTGAGATGAAATGACATCTGAAGCCCTGCCGCCCAAACAAACCAAAAGGGTTTATATGTAGGGACGGTCCGACTCGCACCACTGTGCCTGGGCAGGCTTAAAGCCTCTAAGTGGTTTACCAGTACTCATGTGTGGTCAGTTTCAGCCCTGCGTGGAAACATCATGCAGCCCATTCTATTTCTCCAAGCCCCGATGGGCACGGGCCCTAACAAAATGACGTAAAGTGCACCCGTAATTCATTACATTTTGAGGTAAGCTGAAATAACAAGTACATTGTAGTTCTGGGTATGCCCCTGGTATACCTGCTCCTTTTTTTTTTTTTTTTTTTTTTTTTTTTTTTTGGGGGGGGGGGGGGGGGTGGGGGGTGGAGGGGTGGGGGGGGGCGGCTTGGCGGAACCAGTTAGACGAGTTATTTTTGGGGTAAACAGTAGATCCTGGGGCCTAGCCTGTGTAGTGAAGTAAACAAAAAACAAAAAATAAAATATAAAAAAATAAAAAGAAATAACGTAATTTGCACCCATAATTCCTTTGTGAGATATGCTACAATATCATTTCATTTACATTTTTGTTCTGGAGGGGAGGCGGGGTGAGGGGAGTGAAGTGGGGGGTTGGGTGTTGGGGGAAGCGAGGTATAACGAGTATTCTTGCTATTTTTATTTATTTATTATTATTTTTTTCTTTCTTTCTTTTTAAGGGGTCGGTAACCTAATGTACTAGCTATTTTTGTGATCAGTAATCAGTAGATGCTGGGGCCTGGCCGATATGACAAGAAAAAATTAGAGTACTTCCTTCCGAAGGACACAGCCCTGTTGCAGGGATGGACCTGATTCTGTCAAAGTACTGTTGAAAAATGTCTTGACAGTTCTCCTCTGACTCGAATACGAATCAGAAAATGCCTGACTGGAAAAAGACAGTTTTTAAGTAAATCAGGGCGCCTTCTAGACAGTGCCCAGACTAGTTCGACAACAACTGAAAGAATATCGAGAAATTAACAGTTTTAATACTTTACCATCCGATAAGCTCTTAAAGTCAATTTACAGCGGTATCGATAGCTAAATTCAGCCACGAGTCATCCCTGCACGTATACAACGTTGACTTAACGTTGAATCAACGTTGAAAGGTTGAGTGCCTACAGGCTGCTTGGTTGGATCTCGATCAACCTAGACTGACTTGACGTAAAATGCACCAATAATTTATCACTGTATTTCAGTTGATTATATATATATATATATATATATATATATATATATATATATATATATATATATATATATATATATGTGTGTGTGTGTGTGTGTGTGTGTGTGTGTGTGTGTGTAGAGAGAGGCGGTTCTAACGAGTACCACAATCTATGTTTTGAGCAGAAATATGAAAAATTTCAGAATTTTTATTTTAAAATTTTCATTTTTTGGTGGTAATATTTTCAATATATCTGAATAGGCGTGTTTTCGTAATGGAACCTAGAAAAAATGTCACTCAGTGCTGCATCTGAATCGGGCACTCGGTTTCAGCTCACCTTGGTTTAAACAGCCACTCGATACATCTGAACATATGAGTACGCGCTATGCCAAAAGGGGTTTTCTAACTTGTGCGTCCAGCGAAGATTCAGCTCAGGCTGTGTACCCACGTTTTATGGATGCCCAGTGATACTAAGTTTCTTCATACAGACTAGGAAGGCTGCATTCTAATTCAGTAGGTACGCAAGCTGATTTGAGACTTCGTTGAGTTCACATGCTTGAAGACTTTCTTTTCACTCCTCGAGGGTGAAATAATCTTAAAGGGCTTAATACATTAATTCAATTAAAACATAGGTAAAGGGAGGCTGTGTTTCTGACACAGGCACCAAGTGTATAGGCCTCCGTTCAGTCCGTTTCAAGAAAAAAATGTTTCATGACCTATGCGGTCAACAAGTATAGAGATCAGTATACTATTCACCACAATGTGTGCGGAATCTTCGCTGTCAGCACTTTTCCTCTGATTTGTATTAGCACTTTGTTTAACCCAGCGCACCGATAGAGACGGTGGAAAAAAATCCATATTCTATCATGCAATAAACCACTGGACGCAACGCCAGTTGTATTTACGCGTAAAGACAGGGTTGGGAGACTCGACAGGACATGAAGCCTCGGGTATTGTTCCTTTTAAGTGTTGTAATTTAAAAAAAAAAAAAACAGTTTAGGGAAAAATGTTGCATACAAAGTAAGGGTTTCTCAGTCAGTTGTAAGTTTAAGAAATAAATTATTCCAAACCGTGCTCAAATGCCTAAGATAAAGCACAGTTGAGTTTGGGTTGTACCCATTTGAGCACGAGCGAGCGCAGCTTTTTTTTTATTGATTTTCATTATTATTTTTATTACCTGACTTCCCCTTTGGTAGTTGACAATACCTCTTAAGCATTACGTCACGCGGTTAAGTAGTTACAAGGTACGATGACGAATATTCAAAATGGCGGATAACTTATGCGAATCAGCTGAAGGTGTAAAATCTAAATAAACGATGTATTAATATAAAAACTTAAATCCTGTATTCATGAAAGAATTGCAAAACGTATGAAATTTGAGTGCCGCGATGGACTTTAATAAGGACAGATATAAAACAGCAAATAAGAATGTTAACCGACTTACTTTCGTTTTCGAACATCAACACATACACGATGGAAACAAGAAGTAAAACGAATGTGTTTGAATGGTGTAAACTGTAGAGAAACTCATCAGGTAAAAAAAAGTCAAAGAACTGCAATATGCTCATAGATCATTTTCTGTCTTAATAAATAAAATAATTTATTATGTATATGAATGTTTCGGCCAATATTGTATGCTAATCTAGCGTCCATAGTTACCAGGGGGCGAAACTTTCGCAAATATGATTGGTTTCCCGTCGATAGCGCGCGACGAAATTCCTGTGATTAAATACCTTAGATAAAGCACGGCTAGAAATGTAAAGACAAATAAGGAACAACACGTGCAGGGGTGTTAGAAAAATTTATAAATGACGCTCCGTCGGTCAATTATAGTTAGATGTATGTAATTCGCACTCCGCCTTCGTGAAATGATCTACTTTACCAAAGACGTTTTAAACATTTTACGTACTTGACTTTACTTATAACATCCAAACCGAGATTTAATATACAACAACTTATTTATAGGGTTGATAAAGCACCCCATTTGTCGAACATTTGCGTACAAGATTTAACAGTTTGGATACACTGTGTTCTCCGTTTTGCTAGATACGCCTTTTACTATAGTTAAAGGTAACGTTGAGAACATCCCAGCGTGTAACTCCGCTCTCAATCTTCTAAGTCCTAATTTGGTCTTCGTGAAAAATATCTTGGAGCAATCTGATACTTTGCAGACTCATTACAGAAATACTGATCATATGCAGGAAGAAGAATGATGCTGAAAAAAAAATATTTTCGTCAAAACAACACCTTTTTTCATTTAGCCATTTTTTTCGTAATTCTTGACTACTGTTTTTTTGTACTCTGAGATGGTGCTGTTGAGATAGTGCATGCACGGTGAAATCAGCTTGGCTTGAAGAATTTGTTACTTTTTTGTATAAGTGCATACATGGCTTAACTTGGCTTGAACGATTTGTCGACAAATTCTAATACTTTGCAGATTCATTAAAGACATATTGAACATGTGCATGAAGAAGATTGCTACTGGAAAAAAACATTTTTTTGACAAAATGACTGCCAGTTTTAACTTCGCCATTATTGTCTATCCATATGTCTGTCTGTTTGTGTGTATTGGTTTTCTCAATCACATACAGCCTGAATCAAATATGCAAAGGCAGTAATTACCTTGCGGGGGTGGGTATCTAATAAGCACTGCTTATTGACACTTCTTGTTTTTCAAAGGGGTATAACTGAAGAAAGGGACATAACCCTGATAAGATAAAAAAAATACGGGTCAACTATTGTTTCATGAGGAATCCAGATATGAAATTTCAGAACCTAGCATGGTAGTTTCAAAAGTTTTGATATGCAAAAAAGCATGACTAACGGATGGCCTAACAGACGAACGGACAAGCCCAAACAATGTGCCCTACCAACTTCTTTGAATTGGGGTTATAATTAGGAGTTACATATTATTCATATTTGTTTTTCTGAAAATGAATTTGATTGGGCCGAATCCAGTAGGTGAAAACTAAACAAAATGATTATTTGCAGTACAAGAATTAGCTCTCACAAAGAGCTTGGTCTACGTTAAGCGTAGACCAAGCTTTTGTGAAAGCTAATACTTGGTTATTATTGTTTAGCAGTTTTTGCGAAAGCTACTTGGTTATAAATGAGCAGTCCATCGAATATACCAGTCCATGACCTTTCATAAAGTGCTTCCGACGTAATGGCAAACTCATGGGCGTAGACAATCATTAGATCTTATCATTATCAAGTCCGTCCCCCTCGTCCACACTAAAACATTGCAGCTTCAAGTTACTATAGTCATCCGACTTTGTAGAACAAGCTCCAGTTCTTCCTGAAAAGCGGTAACAAAATGATTCGCAACGTCAGGAAACGTACTTCCGGATATGTGCGCCCAGCGAAGATTCAGATCAGCCTGCGCATTCGCGCAGTCTGATCAGAATCTTCACTGGACACATTTTGGATAGCCAAGGATGAAACGTTTCCCCACGCGGAAAACGAAATCTTTGATCAGACTGCGGGATGCGCAGGCTGATTTGAGTCTGTGTAGAGGACGCATAATGTCAGAAGGTATGTTTTCCCACGTTGCGGCTCATATTTATTTCATAATATTACTAGAAAGTGTGTTTGTAAAACACTTTGCTCCTTACCATATGTTTGCTTTAAAGATAATATAACAAGAAAAACGGCATTATGGACGGGTAGCTCAAACAGGTTTTCGAAAAAAATCTTGCTTACAAGGTTAAAATGCTAAACGTTTCAAAGGGACAAAACTAATAATAATAATAATAATAATGATAATAATAAAATATAAAAAAAATAAAATAAAATAAAAATAAAAATAAAAACAAAATCGAAAGTTTTTCGAAAGTTTATCAGGTTATCTACTCATCATTCTATATTAGCGTGCCAGGTTTCAAAGCAATAGCTTAAACAGTTTTCGAGAAACTTGCTTACAAGGTTTAATGCCCAATTTTTCAAAGGACCATAACTCGAGAAAGAAATTCCGAAATTTTTCATGAGTTGATCATGGATCTACTTATCATTTTCCTATCAGCATGTCAAGTTTCAAGAAAAAACGCTCCAACAGTTTTTAGTAACTTGCTTACAATGTTAAAATGCCCAAATTTTCAAGGGGCAATAACTCAAGAAAATTTTCGGAATTTTGTCAAAAGTTCAGGTCATCTACTTATCAGCCCCTATCAGCCTGTCAAGTTTAAAGACAATAGCTCAAATATTTTCCGAGATATTTTGCTTAGAAGGTAAAAATGCCCAAGTTTTCAAAGGGTCATTACTGAAGAAATACATTTAGGAATAGTTTTTAAAGTTGATAAACTCATTTACTCATCATTTCCTATCAGCCTGTAAGGTTTCAAGACAATAGCTCAAATAGCTTTCGACATATCTTGCTAACAAGAATAAAATGCCCATATTTTCAAAGGGCAATGACTTGAGAAAATAAAATGCTGAATGTTTTCAAAATTTTACCATGTCATCTACATATTATCCCCTATCAGCCTGTTAAATTTCAAGACAATAGCTAAACTTGTTTTTTGAGATACCTTGCTTACAAGGTTAATATGCCCAAACTTTCATAGGGTCATAATACAAGAAAATAACTTCGGATTTGTTTCTTTCAAATGTTGATCAGGTCATCTACTTATCATACCTTATCAGCCTATAAAGTTTCAAGGCGCTTTAACATTTTTTCGAGATATCTTGCTTACTAGGCTTAAATACCCAAATTTTAAAGGGTCATAACTGAAGAAAAAAACATTCAGAATTTTTTGAAAAGTTAATCATTCATATACTCATCATCGCCTATCAGCATATTAAGTTTCAATACGCTAGCTCAAATAGGTTTTTAGATATAGCGCTTACAATTTTTTCAAAAGGGACGTAACTCAAGAAAGGGGTATAACCCTGAAAAGAAAAGAAAAATACGGGTCAACATTCGTTTTTTTGAGAAATCCATATATGAAATTTCAAAAACCTAGCATGGACGGTTCAAAAGTTATGCTATGCACAATAAAGCGTAACTAACGAAAGAACTGACGAACGAACGGACGGACAGACAAGCCCAAAGCAATATGCCTTCCAAATTCTTCGAAGCTGGGGGCATAGTTATGCGGACCACGTCATGCTGAAACTTTCTTCAGTCATATGGGAATTCTGTCTGGCCAGACAGGGCTGCGGAATACACAGTGAGGTTGGGAATGTGCAGTTTGATTTCTAACATATATAAGTCTAAATTCAGTGTAGAACTGCGGATGCCTCCTTATGCGCAGTTCATATAGTACAACGTCGCCTCAACGCCAATGCAACGTCACGTTGAGGCTACGTTGTATATTGTCATGTGCTTGGTTGGAAAGCGTTTTCCATGGCGCACTTTATATATTTTACAGCACGAAGCAAGACTAAGTCCCACACCTGGTGGTCTGAAACCATATTGCAAAGTTTGTGTCAAAACGGTACAGTGGCTTACATCAAGTCACTGAAATTAGGCCTGGGTACACATAGTTATGGAACCCGGGAAGGGACAGTTCCTTTCTGATGTGTAGCAGAAAAGAAATCAAAACGATAAAAATACAGAACGGAAATTAAAACAAAAAACAGAAACTTCCATTCTGATATTTAGCCCCGGAAGGGACATTTCTTTTTTTTACAATATTTAGCAGAAAAGAAATCCAAACAATAAAAGTAGAATAGGAATGAAAACAAACATTATGTCGTTTGATCGATGTAATATATCGTTTAAACGACATCTTTATTTTTCCATTCTGAAAAAGTAGAGTGGAAATTTAAACAAAAATATATCTTTTAAACGACATAATATATCGTTTTAAATACATTTTTTTTGTTTTAATTTCCATTCCAATTTTTTTTTCAGAATGGAAAAATAAAGATATCGTTTAAACGACATATAATATCTTTTCAACGATATAGTATATAGTTTAAACGATATATTATATCGTTTGTTCAACGTAATGATATCGTTTTGATAACGTAATATGTCCTTTAAACGAAACATTTTTGTTTCAGTTTGCATTCTAATTTGTCAGAATGGAAAAATAAAGATATCGTTTAAACGACATAGTTTTGTTTTAATTTCCATTCTAACTTTTCAGATTGGAAAAATAGACATTGTTGAAACGAAATATTTTTGTCTCAAATTCTATTCTTCTTTTTCAGTTTTTGGTGGTGAAATTTTCAGTATATTTGAATAGGCGTGTTTTCGTAATGAATGCACTGTTGATGCAATTCCATCCTACTTCTGATATTTGCTACATTCAGATTTCTTTCCGCTGCTTGTCCCTTTATCTGACATTATTTATTAACCCTTAGCATTCTGGGTGAAACTTTCAGCAGATGACTTTTTAAAATATTTTTTCTTATTTTACCCAGCAAACAGTTTTGACATTTCATGCAGTAGGAGACAATTAGCATGAAATGTCAAAGCTGGGAGAAATAAGAAAATCTCGTCAGTTTGTCGTCTACTGAAAGAGTGGTAAAGGTTAAGCAAAGAATCAGCAGTACTTATATAGATATACGTATAACTTCAAATTAAATCTATTGAAACACTATTGTTACGAGCCAGGCGTAACGAGAAAGAAATGAAAGTGAAACCAGCAACAAGCTTTAAATCATTAACAATATTTATTCACAAAACAAATAAGATAAGATTCAAAACAAAAGAATGTAAATGAACAGTACCTTTCAAGTTTATGTCACAAAGTCCCTCAAAATTAATCCACAAGAATTTATAAAACAAATCCTTTCAATATCAGTTTCTGATCCCACAATTTAAAGTTCCTGAATTCAGAATTTAAGTCCAGAATGAATAAAATAGTAAAGTAATCCAGTATAGAATAATTTCCAGTGAAAGTATACAAAGATGCCCAGATGAAATTCTGTTCTCCTTATATAATATCAAAGAAGGTTCTAGAAAAAGAATTTACTACAAGCATCTCTTATTTTCCAGTTCCAATCAAGAAACTTCTAAATCTTCCATGACATTCCAAAAAGAAATCAGTCCAGAATCAAGGACGTAAACATCATGTTATTGTAAACATGCTGTTCTAGAAAGTTATTTTTGGAAACGTAGTAAATAAAGCTATTTATGGAAACATAGTAAACATGTTGTTTAAAACAATTGAACACCCTGTTATATAACACTTCCCCTCTTCAGGGAAAAGAAAGATTTATGTAATAAAGCTTTCTTTTGCCATAAAATTATCATAAAATAAAATACTGATAAAGGCAATTATTATCTTATATACAGCAAGTTACAGGAAACCACAGATCAAGACATCATGCTCTGGACAAGGCATCAGGAATAATATTATCTTTTCCCCTGATATGCCTGATGTCAAGATTGTATTCCTGTAACAACAGGCTCCATCTGAGCAACCTCTGATTCTTGTTTTTCATCTTATGGATGAAAGTCAGTGGATTGTGATCACTGAAAACAACAATAGGTGAGGACGAAGAAGTCAGATAAACTTCAAAATGTTGAAGAGCAAGAATGAGAGACAGACATTCTTTCTCTACTGTAGAATAATTCTTTTGATGTTTGTTAATTTTTTTGGAAAAGTAACAAACTGGATGATCCACACCATTGTCATCCTCTTGCAGCAATACACCACCTGCACCAACATCACTTGCATCCACTGCTAGCTTGAATTCTTTATTAAAATTTGGTGCCAAGAGAACCGGCTCACTTCTCAGTATGGCTTTCAGTTTATCAAAGGCATTCTGACAATCACTGGTCCACTTAAACCTCATTCTTTTACTAAGTAAATTAGTCAGTGGCTCAGCAATGACAGAAAAATTATTACAGAATTTTCTGTAATAACTGGCCATACCAAGAAACCTCATCAGTTGTCTTTTGCATGTGGGCACCGGAAAATTTGAAATAGCTTCAACTTTAGCCTCTATAGGTTTAACCTGACCATGACCCACAACATGTCCTAGAAATGTTAAAGTTGCATGACAGAATTCACTTTTAGCAAGGTTTATTGTCAAGTTTGCTTCACTTAGTTTATCAAAGAATACTTTGATAGTTCCAAGATGGTGATTCCATCCATCATTGTATATGATGGCGTCATCGATGTAAGCATCGCAATGCTCGATTCCAGCTATTATGGTGTTGAGTAAGCGTTGAAATGTTGCTGGAGAGTTTTTCCTTCCGAAAGGCATTACTTTATAGTGATATAATCCATCAGGAGTAACAAATGCTGAGATCTCTTTGGCTCTTTCTGTGAGAGGAATTTGCAAAAATCCTTTCAGCAGATCAAATTTAGTTATATATTTTGAATTTCCAACTTTGTCAATACAGTCATCCATTCTTGGTATGGGAAAAGTGTCTGTTTTACTCAAATTATTGACCTTCCTGTAATCGGTGCACATCCGATATGTTCCATCAGGTTTTGGCACAAGAATGCAAGGTGAACTCCATCCACTTTGACTTGGTTCAATAAAATCATTGTCCAGCAAATACTGAATTTCCTCCTTAAGATATTTTTGTTTTGTTGGGTTCATTCTATATGGATGTTGTTTGACAGGTTGTGAGTCCTCAACATTCACATCATGATAAATTTTGTCAGTCCTTGTAGGAATGTCCGGAAATAAGTGTTCATATTGATAAATTAACTGTTTCAGTTCCTTTCTTTGGACTGGATCTAGGTGTGAAAGTTTCTGATCGAGATCCTTTAGAATGTCAGAATTCTGAAGTTTTGATGAAGCAGGATCAGATTTGATGAATTTCATGTCTTCAGAGTTCATTTCACTTTGTTCCTGAGCGACTGAACTAACAACACTAATTGGTGTAATAGAGGAGCTATCCCTATCTATGTATTGTTTAAGCATGTTAACATGACATAACTGTTTTTGTTTGCGTCTCCCAGGAGTGTTAACAATGTAATTAACATCACTAATCTGTTTATCTACAGTGTAATGGCCGTAATATCTGGCTTGCAGTGGTTTGCCAGGAATAGGCAAAAGAGCAAGTACCCTGTCTCCAGACATGAATTTTCTTTCTTTTGCATTTTCATCATACCAACGTTTCATTTTCCTTTGTGCTGACTTAAGATTGGTCCGAGCAGCCTCACAAGCTCTAGACAGTCTGTCTTTTAAATCTGATACATACTGAAGTAAGTTCAGAGAACTGTCATCATTTGAGAGAAATTTCTCTTTCAAAAGTTTCAAAGGTCCACGCACAGTGTGGCCAAATACCAGCTCAAATGGGCTGAAACCAAGAGATTCCTGAACAGATTCTCTAACAGCGAACAACAACAAATGGATGCCCTCATCCCAATCTTTTTCAGTATCAAAGCAGTATGATCTGATCATATTTTTCAGTGTCTGATGAAATCTTTCAAGGGCACCTTGACTTTCAGGATGGTAAGGCGATGACTTATATTGAGTAATGCCCAACTCATGCATGACCTGCTGAAAAATTCCTGACATGAAATTAGAGCCCTGATCCGACTGAACAGACTTTGGGAGACCTACAAATGTGAAAAACTTTACCAGAGCCCTAACAATGTTCTTAGTTTTAATATTCCTAAGTGGAATGGCTTCTGGGAAACGTGTAGAAGCACGCATTATAGTGAGAAGATACTCATGGCCTGACTTGGTTTTGGGCAAGGGACCAACACAGTCAATAATTATCCTGCTAAAAGGTTCATCAAAAGCAGGTATGGGCTGTAAATGAGCTTTTGGTATTGTCTGGTTGGGTTTTCCTACCATCTGACAAGTATGGCAAGATTTACAAAATTGAGAAACGTCAGATTTTAACCCTGGCCAGTAAAAATGGTTAAGAATTTTGTGATAGGTCTTATTTATACCTAAATGACCTGACATGGGAGAGTCATGGGCCAAATTCAAAATTTCTGGGCGATAGACCCTTGGAACCACTATTTGGTGGTTAACAGTCCACTCGTCTTCTGCTGAGACATCAGGAGGACGCCATTTTCTCATTAAAATGCCATTTTTGACGTAGAAACAGACTGGGACTTGATCTATTTCTTTCTCATCAAAGGCCCTTTCAAATAAAGGCAAAATTTCAGGATCATTATGCTGTTCCTTACAAAGTTGTGACCTTGATACCAAGTTATGACCTTGACCTTGGTCATTTAATATTGCGGAGTAATGACTGGACTCTGACTTGTCATGTAACTCTGTCTGTTTGTCAGACAGGCTGGATGAAAGAGAATTTGTAATCTCATGTTTAAAAGACTGACCCAAAAAGGTATCAGTTAAATCAATGTCCCCATCATTCTGTTTTGCTTTCTTAGCCATGGCCCTTGTAATGGCACAAGATGGGTAAAGATCAGGGATTTCCTGCTCAATGGAATCAGGTGGCTGATCAATACAAGGTATGTTAGTCAAAAGTGGATTTACCACAACCTTATCTCCTGCTAAGTCATTGCCTAACAGTAAGTGAACACCTTTAAAAGGTAAAGAAGGTCGAATACCAACAGCCACTAAACCAGTTACCAAGTCTGAGGATAAATAAATGTTATGAAGAGGAACATTAACAAATCCACACTCTACACCCTCAATAAGGACACTTGTCCCAGAAGAAGTCTTCTCAGAAAAAGGCAGAGTATCTGCTAAAATAAGGGATTGAGAAGCTCCAGTATCTCGTAAGATTTTAATTGGGGTAGACTGGGCATAGTCACTATTTAGTGACACAAAACCATCTGATAAGAATGGTTCATAAATCTCCATAACAGAATCAGTCTCAGGCCTTTCGGTCTGGATAGGATCTTCTTCCTTAACGCATGACTGTGGTTTTGACCGTAAAGAGGTAAGGCCAGTAGGTTTAAGCCCCTCTTGTTTTTCTTTCTTTCTTTTCAGATGTAAACATTCAGATATAATATGACCTGTCCTTTTGCAATAACTGCAAATTGGTTGAGATAAGGGATTTTGATCTTTATTTTCACCAGAAGGTTTGGGTTTGGGAGTAATTGTTTGGCTATGACTACCAGGTGGATTACTAGGACTATGTTTGGATCCTGAATGTGGGAAAAATTGTCTTCTAGAGGGATTTGACTTATAAATAAAGGAAACTTTATGTGTTAAAGCATAATCATCTGCAAGTCGAGCTGCAGCTTTCAAAGTTTCAACCTGTTTCTGATCTAAAAAGGACTTAATGTCTGAATTTATGCACCTTTTGAACTCCTCTACAAGCATAAGCTGCCTAAGTTTTACATGATTAGAGCCAATTTTCTTTGAAGAGCACCATCTATCAAACAACTGTTCTTTAGTTCTAGCAAATTCTACATGGGTCTGCTCATTTTCTTTCTTACAGTTCCTAAATTTTTGCCTGTAAGCCTCAGGGACCAACTCATAAGCCTTAAGAATTAATTCCTTTACAGTATCATAACTGGAGCTCTGCTCGACAGTCAGCTGAGTATAAATTTCTCGAGCCTTCCCAATTATAACACTTTGCAAAAGCAAGGTCCAATGCTCCTTTGGCCATTTTAAATTTTCTGCTACTTTTTCAAAATGAAGAAAATATTTGTCAACCTCTTTTTCCTGAAATGGAGGAACCAATCTGATGTGTTTCGTCACATCAAAATGAGCACCAGAGTCTAAAGATTGCCGTTTTACCGTCATGTTTTGCAATTCTAGTTCTTTCATTCTTAATTCTGCATCAAATTTTAATTTTTCCCTTTCTATCTGCATTTGTCTTTCTTGTTCAATTTTAAATTTTTCTTGCTCTAATCTTAATTTTTCAAACTCAATTTGCCTCTGAATTTCAAGCTCTCGCATTTGAAATCCTGTCTGAGTTACTAGAACAAGAGACAAAGCAGAAGAATCAAGAATTTCCATATCAACCAAAAATTGGACCAAACTATTTTTTATTTCCTGTTTTAACATGGACTTATTGACGGTAGTTAATTCATAGTGAGCAGCAATGTCCAACAAATCTGACTTTTTGGCCAAATTTAACAGCTCCTGCGAAGGCGCAGCTACGAAAGCTTGAAGGTCAAATGACATGATTGCTTTTTGCTGGTTTTATCAAGTAAATTTATCAATCAGAATTTATTAATTGATATTTTTCAAAAGTCAATACTTGCTTTTATTATTATTATTATTTACTTATATTTTTTTGAAAGTCAATACTTGTTTTTTATCAAAACAAAGATTTTTATATTTACTATTTTTTTTTTTTTTAAAGTCAGTACTTGTTTTATAGCAAACAATTTTTTTTTCTTTAAAGGTCAATACTTGTTTTCTTTAAAAAGCTCAAACTTGTTTTAGCTCAAGAAAATGTTCGATCGCGGACGAGCCCCCAATTTCTGTTACGAGCCAGGCGTAACGAGAAAGAAATGAAAGTGAAACCAGCAACAAGCTTTAAATCATTAACAATATTTATTCACAAAAAAAATAAGATAAGATTCAAAAGAAAAGAATGTAAATGAACAGTACCTTTCAAGTTTATGTCACAAAGTCCCTCAAAATTAATCCACAAGAATTTATAAAACAAATCCTTTCAATATCAGTTTCTGATCCCACAATTTAAAGTTCCTGAATTCAGAATTTAAGTCCAGAATGAATAAAATAGTAAAGTAATCCAGTATAGAATAATTTCCAGTGAAAGTATACAAAGATGCCCAGATGAAATTCTGTTCTCCTTATATAATATCAAAGAAGGTTCTAGAAAAAGAATTTACTACAAGCATCTCTTATTTTCCAGTTCCAATCAAGAAACATCTAAATCTTCCATGACATTCCAAAAAGAACTCAGTCCAGAATCAAGGACGTAAACATCATGCTGTTCTAGAAAGTTATTTTTGGAAACGTAGTAAATAAAGCTATTTATGGAAACATAGTAAACATGTTGTTTAAAACAATTGAACACCCTGTTATATAACACTATAATAATTCATTGACAATAGCAATCTATTTAGATTTTACAAGGTATAGATACAATGCAAATGCAATATTTTGACAAGACTATGTAGATCGTATATGTTCGTGTTCAAGGAAAACCTACCTTCTTTTATATCAGTATATGGCTGGTCCTGCTTCTGTTTGTTATCGAAGTCTTCGTAGATATTGCTTTCCTTCCTAAATATTCAAATGTAAATACAGTTGAGCCACAGCGTCGGAAAACATACCTTCTGACATGTGCGCCCAACGATGACTCAAATAAGCATGCGCATCCGCGCTGTCTGATCACAGTCTTCGTTGCCCGCATGAAGAAACTGCATCATTTGCTATCCAATATACACCCAATGAAGATTCTGTTCAGACTGCGCGAATGCGCAGTCTGATCTGAATCTTTACTGGGTGCATCTGTCCGAAGGTACGTTTTCTGACGTTGAGGCTCAAAAACATAGTGACTGGTGCTGGCTGCAGTTTTAGGCATGTTTATATACATTATTAATCCAGGTAAGGTATTTTTAAATGTGCATGCGCATTCGCGCAGTCTGATCGTAGTCGTCGTTGTCCGCATAAAGAAACTCCATACTTTGCTATCCAAAATGCACCCAATGAAAATTCTGACCAGACTGCGCGAATGAGGCTGAACTGAATCTTTGCTGGAGTCACATTTCCGAAGGTACGTTTTCTGATGTTGCGACTCAGTTGAATTGTGATTAAAAAAAAAACAAAACAAAAACGCAAACAAAAAAAAAACAAAAACATAGTGGCTGTTGCTGGTCGCACCTATAGGCATGTTTATATACATTACTAATCAAGGTAAAGTATTTTGAATTGTCCGTGCAAGCTATTTAAGGATAATGGTCAGCCATTATTGCAAACTTTGTGAATGTGGAGAAGACTAGAAACATTGCGAATATTCTAAAAGCATTTACGACTGCGAGGTAACACATTATTCCTTCTCAAAACACATAAAATAAGGTCCAAGGACGTATTGTCAAACAAGATATTAAATGACACGAAAACTGTCAAATTTCCCCCTGAAAATCACCTATTTTATTTTGCGGATAACCCGAATTCTAATTGTGAAAATTGCAAAAGATTTATATCATAGTTGTAATGCATACAAGATGCTGCAGGGGAAAAGTAGGTAAAAAATTCAAGAATTTTAATAATAAGACGGATAGAGGTAAAAATGTGAGAAAAAACACAAAATAATTCAAGAAATTACCTCAGAAAACACCTATTTTATTTTGCGAATTACCCCATTTTTATTTATGCAAGCCATAAGTTCTTTTCATCAACGTAAACTGTAACCTCTTCTTGAGGGACAAGGTTTTCAAAACATATGAAATCGATGTCTTCCATTCCAAAAAACACCTTGTAAATATTTATATTTCTACATGTACATTGTTGGATACAATCGTGAAGAAGTGCAATCTTTGTTCAAAAGTGTTCCTGCTTGACATTCAGGTTCCCTTTGATAATTGCGCTCGTTTGCCCATAATACATACAGCTACTGACGTGGCATTATTCGCCGAAATGAGGAGACGTCTAGCAATGTTTATACATGTATGTCAGTTAATTATTCATTTATTAAGATAGATTTCCAAACTTAAATTGAAATGTGTGGCAAAGACATTTTATTTTGTTTCCGCCTATCATACCCCATTGAAAACGTGTCACCGTGCACTTAGAAAACAACAACTTGGGGCGGATCTAGCATGCACATTCATTGAGTGCTGCCTGTTAATGATCAGAGTAATCCAGTTTCATGCAAACTTTCCAAGTCGCATGGAATAATGTTTTGGATCGCAAAGCTTTATTTACATTCAAATAATGACAAATAATTTCGCTAACTAACGGAACAGCACATGCTTCTGACATTAGAAAAATGACCATTGGCTTTTGTTCAGCTAGATCCGTGATTGTCAGTTTCGTACTGATAATCATAAACTAACCAGTGAAAATGTGGCCAGATCCCCCTTAAATCTTATATTCATTCAGGTGTGACACCCCTTATGAAGAATGGTAGAAGGGCATTAAAATTACCCATGTCCATCCGTGCGCGCGTCCATGCGTACATGCTAAAAAAAATTGTGTTCGGACCATAACTCCTAAACCGTATTGAACATATTCATTAAATTTCACAGATAGCTAAACCATATTAAGACGATGTGATGCGAACAAGGAAGACAACTGTGGAACCTCGGTTTTTACATTAACCCCCTTGCCAAAAATTCATGTATAGAAAATTAGTTTCCGGCTCATAACTCCTTAACTCCTAAACCGTATTGAATATATTCACGAAACTGCATATGGCTAGATCATATTGAGACAATATGTCGCGAACAAAGGCGACAACTCTGGCTTTTTTTTTAATTCCAGCCCCGCACCCCCCCGCCCCCCCCCCCCCCCACACACACACACACCCCACAACACCCCGTCCAACTCACTTGCCTAAAATCATGTAATGATGAAATTTGTGTTCGGCTTATAACTCCTAAACCATATGAAATATATTTATGAAACGTCACAGATGGCTAAATCATATAGAGACGATGTGTTGCGAACAACGTCTGGCTACTTTAGTATTTAAATTATCCACCCCAGCATCTTTTAAATTCGCTTCCGACTCATAACTCCTAAAACGTATTGGATATATTCATGAAACTACAGACGGCTAAATCATATCGAGACGATGTGTCCTTTGTTCGTCCGTCCGTGCATCCCTATACTAATGTGTAACAACCTCAAGAATTATAGCTCCAGATAAGGTGCTACTCGTAAACATTCGGCCACATATGTTTAAAAATTAAAAATTAAAAAGAATATTGGTTTTAGTACATACTGGTAATGCTTATAGATATGTTTATTGCAATTCTACACTACGGTCAAACAACAGCAAACAAGAAAAGGAGCCTGATAAAAAATATAACAGTGAAAAACAGTCGAGACGAAAGATGTTTAAGAGTGATTATTTCTAACCACCAAAAAAAGGAAAAAGGTGAAAACAGGGTATCTTAGAATTTCTTGAAAACTGTCCTGTTCCTGTTTTTTTTTTTTTTTTTTTTTTTTTTTTTTTTTTTTTACTTAGGCCTGTAGATTTATAAAAAAATGCAATCTTTTTTTTAACTCAGCACTTTTGTTTCTATGGTAACCAAGTTCATGTTTTTTTGTTGTTTTTTTATGTTTTTTTTTCTTTGCTATTTTTTTTTTTTTTCACTTACAAAAATCTGAAAATACCCATTTATCCAGCTCCATTATTTTTTCTGATATCAAAAAATAAGCAAGCACTTGTGTATTTCAAAAGTAACAAGTGTATCTTGCAATGCCACATATTTCTTTTTGTTTCGTGTTATTGGAAAGTAGATACTGAGATTATTTTCATAGGTCTATTTGGCATTACGAAAACACGCCTATTCAAATATACTGAAAATTTTACCACCAAAAAATGAAAATTTTCAGATACAAAATCCTGATATTTTTCATACTTCTGCTCAAAACATAGATTGTGGGTACTCGCTAGAACCGCCTCGTCGTCGAGGCGGTTCTAACGAGTACCCACAATCTATGTTTTGAGCAGAAATAAGAAAAATAATGCATACCCCTGTAAACCCCAGTTTTACTATATAAAAGTGGGGTTTAAGGGGGTCAAAATTTTATAGGCATGTTTTCGTGATGGCTTATTAAATAAGCTGAAAAAAAGTCCTATCAAAATTTTTTTTCCGGAAAACGCAGCTATAGATTTTGTTTCAAATGTCACCAGTGGAAAATTGAATAAGAAAAAAAAAAAAAAAAAAAAAAAAAAAAAAATAAACATATTCAAATATTGAGGATGGTATATTTTCTAAAAAAATTTAAATCAAGAGCAAAGCTGTAAGAATTTTTATTATGCAGCCTTAATAAGTAGCCTTAATAAGGGGAGCAAATCTAACTCTATAGCAGAAAAACCAGTCTGAACCAAAACGACGGTTGTCTTTCTGATGACCTCATCAATAAATGAGAAAATATGTGATTGTTCAAATCAACAAGTCAATTTATCAATTTAATTTTATTTGCAAATGATACAATGATAGTGAATTACACGCTGGAATAACAGGTAATACTGTGATTTAGCTACTTATGCAGTGAAATGTGACTGGAACACTTTGACATCAATTCGTTAAGCCCTGACAGTCATGATTTGTTTGTTCTGATTCTGTATTGATCTCAAAGGGAACATTGGCCATACCATTAAAACACATATCGTAGCATAGCTATACTTGTGTAAATGTGTGACATCTGATGGCTTTACAAATTTTACAGTGCTCCATTAAGATGTAGCTAAACAGAGGGTGAAAATTAATAACTCATGTGGTCTTTTTTGGCCAGCACTGTTGTCTGTGTGCACTCTTGCGGAGTCTTAGGCTCACTCATTTTATAAAACAGTACATAGTTCATGAAAATCACACCAACACTTTTCAGTTATTGATGCTTATAAATTTGTACCATATTTCTAGTTGTTGGAATGAGTTGAAATTTCATAATCAATCATTGGCTGCATGGTGCCTCCGCACAGAGCTGCAAGCCGACCAAAGATTTGAGTACTGGATAACCGCTTAGAAGGCCTGCCAAGGTAAATTAGTGCAAGTCAGTCCGTCCCTCAATGTCGGATTAAACGTCTCACATAATCAGTTGCGACATCTAAAAATCACTGAAAAATTGTTGGCAGGGATGTTAAACCGCAGTACAAACAAACTAGAAATTGTGTTTGTAAAACACTGTGCCCCCAACCATATGCTTACCTCTAAAGATAATAAAGGTAAAAATAGCTCAATCTACAAAGGGCCATAACTCTAGAATACGCTGATGAGTTTAAGTTGATACTTGGAATATTATTTATACTTGTTTAAATTTTTAGTCTGTATACGCCCATGAGCTAAACACAGAAGTTACAGACTTCGATATTTTTGGTCACATTCTCAGTGTGAAAATTTACATTGACAGATTCTAGAAGCAATGACCCTTGAGTGTTGAGAACACACACACACACACACACACACACACACACACACACACACACACAACAACAACAACATCTGACCTGTCATATTTTCTGAGCAAGACCAGCTATAGGCCTCATCATACTTTTTCAAAATTCCCAAAATAGCTCAGTGATCATAAAGAACCAGAACTACATTATAGTGAAGCACAAAAAGATAGTTTACGACCAGCAAATGGCATTAACCATAGTAAAGATAGATTCTAAAACGAATGATCCCTGAGAGCAATGAACAGGCATACAAAACAAAAAAAAAAAAAAAAACTTAAGTGTAAGTTTTTCTGGGCCAAACTAGCTAGTTGTGGCTAAATAGGCCTCATAAGTGACCTTCAGGTAACTTTTAAGAAATCCCGGAATGGCTCACACACAAAAATGAAACAAAACAAAACAAAAAAACAACAACAACAAAAAACAACAACAAAAAAACAACAACAAAAACAAAAACAACAAAAAAAAAAAAAACCAAAAAACCCAGAAAACCCAGAAAATATAACTACACTATAGTGAAGTACGGGAGACGTTTTAAGCCCGCAGCACGGTAGAAACACCAGTTATAGTAAAGACGAATATACTTTAAAAGGAATAAGTGCAAAAATCACTCACGCACAAAACTGAAAAAAAACAAAAAAACAAAACAAAACAAAAAAACAAAACAAAACAAAATAAAAAAAAAACAACAACAAAAAAACTGATGTGTCAACCCTCATTTTAATTTTCTGCAATAGGTTTGATAAGCACAAAAGACCAGAAACTATTAAAGTGAAAAAATGAAAAAAAAAAAAAAAAAAATCTTTGTTTAGGTTTTTGGCCAGACTGGCTAGTTTCAGCCAATTATACCGCATCAGTGACTCTCATATAGCTTTTCAAAATTCACGAAATAGGCTCAGTGATCACAAAGGACCAGAAGATATAAAATAAACCATAGTAAAGTGCAGGGAGACGTTTGACGGCCGCAGCAGCAATATACCAACTGCACTAAAAGTAAAAATCATGTACTCCGATTATCTCGATGGATTAAGTTGATACTTGGACTTATGTTAGATACTGTTCAAGTTCAGTACAAACCATTTCCTCGGTGACCTTGATTGCATGGCCATATTGGCTGCATGAAGCGAAAAAGTGCCTTCGAGCATGCGCACAATATGAGAATTGACGCATAGTCTCATATGGGAATTTGTCCTCTTTGAAACATGCTGTAGTATCCAATAATTCCGTTTGCGGACAACGAAGGCCAGGATCACATTGCGCAGATGCGCAGGCTGATCTGGGTCTTTGCTGTTCGCATATGCCCGAACACACATTTTCGCATGGCGTAGCCCATATAATTAGATTTGTTGTCACATACTGAGTGTTACAGCTTTAAATTAGTTTTAAATATCTATCTCTGCAGAATGCTTTGATGGATTTAGTAGTTGATACTGGACCTGTTGTTACACCCTGTAATAAGTATACGCCGGCCGTACTGTCGTAACGCATCCTAAACGATATTTTTCGAAGGATTTACACCACGACAGGTAAGAAAATACATTCGTTTTGAAGTCTGACAGCGCTTTGCAACACAAAAAATAGTGCAGATAGTGAAGAATAAATACATAAGAATAAAACCATAGTTTTTGAGCGTTTCTCCAACATTCAAGAAAAAAAAATAGTTGAGAAATATGTTCGGCCATTACATCCGTTCTAATGACGGTTCGTGCATGCACATGTGCAAATATGTCATACTAATGAATAATCGTCTTTCACCCTGGTCCCGCTGAAAACCCGGATATGCCCTGCCTTTGCAAACAGTTTAATGAAAATCGTTAATAGATGCCTAATAGACTATAATACAAGTCTGAAATGCTAGAGAGAGAGAGATACATACAGACACAGGCAGAGTGTTAGAACGAGAGAGACTGAGAGTTAGAATGAATTAAAAAAAAAAAATAAAACTGAGATATATAATACAATGATAGATTAATTGCAAATTGATACCTGTTTTGGCGGCAATTTAAACTGGCATTTAATGATACATATGGGTTCAAATGACCTATTACACTATCTATTTCTTCATATTGTGTTGGCTCAAATCTGAAACAAATAGAGTTTTACATCAGAAATTTGAATACCTATAAAGCATAATGAGCATCAGTTTCATGTACTTTATTTTCCATTGTTATTTTTTAAACCAAGCTTTTCAACCAAAATTTAAATACAGTGTACGTCTATATTTGCAACATTAAAGAATACGCGAACGAATCTGTTACTGTATTTATACTCAACCATTTGATAATTGTTTGTGCAATGATAATGTCTTTGGTTTGGTAACAATTCTTAGTGAATACTTCTTCAATAGAATTTCTGTTAATTGTCTTCTGTTCCGAGTTCTTGTAGTAATAAAAATAGTTAGGTAAGTTTAATGTAAAAGAGAAGCCCGAAATGCATCACTTCAATACAGAGACAAATTCTCCTAATTGTCTTTTGTTATTCCGATACATTAAGAGAAGTTTAACGAGAAGCCCGGAATGTATCTCTTCTTGAAAGCTCGAAATAATTATTTAAATAAATGTCACTGCTTATTTCTATCGAACTCAACTGGCTGCGTTCATGGCGAAACAACGCTGTTATGAAATTCTACTTAACATCCATTTTCGAATGGCAAGAGGTGGATATTGTGAATATTCATTTACAGCAGAGAGCGACGAGTAGAGCGTGTTGCCATGGCGACATCTCAAAACGGAATTATTGGCTAACGTAGACACGCTATTCGCTGTATGTAAACCAGGCCCCGAGTTTATAAAACTTTTTTTCGTGCTCAACTCAAATGAGCATGAAATTAGTTCTTACTATTAATTGCAAATTCATTCTTGCTAAACATAGCTGAGCACAAAAAATTTCCTTTATAATAAATATGAGAATGTCACTATTGGTGGCATTTTCATATCTTATAGCAGAGAAAATCTTATTCTCAGCTAAGTTGGGCAAAAAACACAATTATAACCTCGACTTTAGATGATAGTTTTTGTCCCTACAGAAAGAAACGCATAGGGAGTAGTACTTATTTAATCAGCCATAGATATTTAAATGCTGGGCTGATATGCACTGTATATAGCACCAGTGTAGTATGAACTAAATGCAGCAAAAACTATAAGCGAAGATACCCAAGAAATACATCATACGAAAACATGCTCATTCAAATATACTGAACATTTTACCACCAAAACAAAATGAAAATTTTCAGATATAAAACGCTGATATGTTTTTATATTGTTGCTCAAAACATAGACTGTGGGTTCTAAGGAGTACCCGCAATCTATGTTTTTGAGCAGAAATAAGAAAAATAATGTATACCCCTGTAAACCCCAGTTTTACTATATAAAAGTGGGATTTATGGGGGTCAACATTATATAGGCATGTTTTCGTGATGCAATCAATGAAGCACAGTCTTCCTGAGACACCGACAAAGAATAGCCCAGCTGGCACGCAACGTTGCGACGTTGCGTCGACGTTGATTCGACGTTGTACAAACGTCGTTTGTCTGCTGGGAGATGAGGTAAAAACATGACAAAACAACTGGCGTCTTTGAAACCACCGGCGCACGAACAAATACAAACTGCAAGAGAGAAAACGATTTGGAATGGTCAACAAAAAAAAAAAAAAAAAAAAAAAAAAAAAAAATGATAAAAATAAAAAAAATAAAGAAGAAGAAAAAAAAATAGTAGGGTTAAGGGAGGTCATCACAAAAACATGCCTATATAGTTTTCACGCCCCTCACCCCCCACCCTCCTCTAAACCCCTTTTTATATATAGTAAAACTGGGGGTTACAAGGGTATACATTATCTTATTTCTGCTTGAAAGCGGTTTCTTACGAGTACCCACAATCTATGTTTTGAGCAGAAATATGAAAAATATCAGAATTTTTTGTTTTTTTAGAGATGACATTTTCTATATATTTGAATATGCGTGTTTTCGTAAAGTGCTTAAACCAGTTTAGTGACGCGAAACCTCGCCCTGACTTCTGATGCAGCTCCAAATTACAAACATATTTTCTGATAGGATCCTCTACCTTGTTTGCTTGTTTGTGTTATTTGTACGACCCAGTCATCCAATGAGGTTATGTCCAGCGCGGTAAGTTTACCTAACCACACTTTTACTGGGCATGCTTAGTCCTCTAAGCAGCTAACCAGTATTGGGCACATTCTTTCGCAAGAAACTGACAACTGCCTCTCTTGAATCAGCGGAAGGGAGAGAATAACCATAGAAAATGCACTATACCTTGTTAGTGAAGCAACACAATAATAACAGAATATATAACGAAACAAACCAAGGGGCTTAATGGCGATCTAAAACCAGAAATCGAGAAAAACATAACGCAACCACGATGGGCCCGGCCACAGCCACTGATAGTCAGATGCCATCTTTATGGATCAGATTGAGGAGGGAGCCATCATTAAGACCAATTTAAAACCAATACGTACATTTTAAAACGTTATCAGTGTGGCGATCAGTATCTGTGTCTAATTTATAGACATGAAATAAATGTCATGCAGTTTCCTCAACAGTTTAGCTAACTAAGCACAAATAACGATTGTACTCATAAATAAAAAATCATTAACCGGGTGCACGTGCGGTTAGCAAAATTTCTGTTAGGCCTGTATCCACCAAGTCTGCAAAAATTCTTCACTGGGTGATATTTGGATAGTCTAGGATTAAAGAATAGTGATAAGTGTCGTGTAGCGGACAGAAAGTACTTCTTTGCATAGTATACTATTATTTTGGAATCATTAAACCCATTCTGGAATTTTTGAAAATCGAATACCACTTAAGCCGTATGCAGTATGCAGCCTAGCAGAATTCATTGCAGCATATGAAGAGACTTAATAAAACAAAGTCTCCGATTTTTGTTCTGCTTTGTGCGCTTTGCTTCCAAAGACAACCATTCAGATTTTTATTCTTCAGGCTGACAGACAAAAATAAGCCTGTGTAACACTGCAGCACAATATGGAATTTTACTGGGCGCAAATTATGTTTACAATTTACAGTTAATGTTGTATAAATTTACAACAAATGTGAAGAAACATAGGAAATGCCACAATCACGATGATAGCCTTCCCAAGTACCAAGAAAGGTGAGATGAACAAATAAGGATAAAATAAACGCCACATAAGAAACCACAGAAAAAAGGTAACAGCCACAATTTACGCCGCAGCCCTTCCCAGACACCAAAAGGAAAAGGAAACAGACAAAACCAAACAAGCGCAAATCCAACAAACGTACAAACAGCAATAAGATTAGCTTTCTCTTCCCCAGAGTGAGGTAATCGCAATGCTAAAAGGACTGAAAAACAGAAGACCAAAAATAACACAAGGTAAGACATAAACCAAATCGCCTCATAGAATAAACCACAAAGCAACAAAGAGTAAGACTAACACCGGGTCCACCGCCTTAGAACGGCCAGTAGAGTAAACCACCGAGGGGTTTAAAGCACTTTTACAGCTAGCAACTTTACCCTGGGTCCCGATGCTATTCTTAATAAAGAAATACATAAAAATTCAGTTCGCATAAAGGCTCAGTCAGTGCATCAAACCGGAAACATAAAAGTCAAATTAATCACAATAATAAACAAAGACGAGTACTCATGGCTAATTCTACTGTATGCCAGAGTAAATGAAAACCAATAGTTGAACCACGGCGGGCCAAGCTAAAGACAAATCGTCAAGCCCCATCCCACTGGTTAAAGTTTTACGTTTTTGAGTCTGAGGCCCGAACCGCCGTCGTGCAATTTAAGAGTGAAGCATAGCCATCAACAATGATTGGGTTGCAACTAGGCATGCAGTTTGCCGCATAATATTCAGGCTATAGCCAATTCTTTTATAACGGGTAATTAGTTTTCTGAATTGCTCCGAAAAGTTAGATTTTCCTACCATTTTTCTAAGTCTGTACACTGAGTCACTATAAAATTCTGCTTCCGATATACCTTGTTGCAAATGTGCTTTCGGTCTGACGCTATATTTTTCTGCCAAGGCACTGTGTCTGCGATAAAACTTCGAAAACGCCTTACGAAGTTTAAAAAACGATAGCCCTGCCTATGAAGTTTGGCACTAAGGGCTTTATTACGGTAGTTAAAGTCACTAAGAGCTGAGATACGTATACCCTATATGAGGTACGCCTGGGGACATCGCCATCCAGAAAAGGGAAATTAACTATATCAAAATCGTCCCGTTTATCATAAAACTTGGTGGAAACTGTAACATTAGATATACATAGATTAAAATAAAAAAAGGTTCCTCTATATCGGAAGAATTGGCTCTATTTAATTGGAGTTCTGTAGGGTATATTGCAGTTCACCATTTGGTCAAAGTAAATATTGTCAATATTTAATAAAAATAAAAAAAAAATTAAGAGAAAAGTCCAGGGAGTGTCACAATCACAAACCGCAGCCCTTCCCAGACACCAAGAGGAACAGGAAACCGACAAATCCAAACAAGCACAAATCGAACAAACGTACGAAAAGCACTAAAATTAGCTCTCTCTTCCCCAAGCGAGGTAATCGCAATGCTAAAAGGACGGAAAAACACAAGAAGAAAATGCAACAAGGTAAATCATCAAAGTATCTTGAAGTTGAAGTGAAAGACTTAATATTGTCAGCTTGATTTTCCCGTGAGAGAGACTTCATGAAATGTCTCTTATAACATAAAAGAAACAAATCTGCAACAAGAGGAGCACAAATAGTTGAAACCATGGACGCACAAACAAAGAAGAGCTGCAAAAGGGGAACTGCACTGGAACGGTCAGTAGAAAACCTACTGAGCGCTTAAACCATTATTGTTCGCGCGAAACCTGACTCTTAATTATGCCGCAGCTCCATATTACAAACATACGTTCGGTCCGTATAGAGTTCATCTTGTTTGTTTGTGTTGAGGTTTTACGGCCCAGTCAACCCAATGGGGTCATGTCGAGCGCGGTCAGTTTACCTAACCACACGTTTACTGGGCAGGCTTAGTCCTCTAAGCGGTTAACCAGTACTGTGCACATTCTTTCGCCAGAAACTGACAACTGCCCTTCTTGAATCAGCGGAAGGGAGAGAATGACCGTAGAAAATATTTCATGATCAATCTCCACGAAAGAATGTTGCCGACCTCGGCGGGGGTTGAACCCGCGACCTCCTGATCTCCAGTCGGACGGCGCATCCAACTGAGCCACCGAGGCCGGCATAGAGTTCATCTACTTCATGTATGAAACATCAAAGTAAAACATATATAGCAAACACGGCAATGAAACAAAGCAAGGGGCAATCAGAAGCCAGAATACAAGAAAACCACAAACATGACCAAGATGGGCTACACAATATACATTGACAGTCTTACGCCTTGAGAACACCAGTATAACCAAACAAAAATAATCTTATTCCATGATGATTTATTTCTTTTCTCGCCTCTTCGTAAATATATGTTGACGAGTGATATGCGCCTCATTGGTTGATATGTGTGTCTAATAATAATAGTATAGTTTTTATATACTTTTCCCTGTTAGTACCAGAGTCGGACGTTTAAAAATCTACATAACATAGTATTGCAGAAAGCCATCATGATGGTATGGTAAAGTATACCTAAAGTCTCAGATTGCATTCTCATTTAACTTTCTGAGGTGTTTGGCTAGTTTGTGAAGTAGTATATTTGATATTGTGCTCTCATCGATGCTAAGTGCTTTATATGTACTAGTGCTACTAGTAAAATATAGGTGAAGATAGCCAGGAAATGCCACAATCACAAAGCTTTGTGATTGTGGCATTTCCTGGCTATCTTCACCTATATTCCCGAGGCAGCAAAAGAAGAAGAAAAGAGAAATACGTGAGGACTAAACAAACGGCTCATATGAAACCATAAAGCAAGGAAGAATTGCAACAATCACACCATAACAACAGAAAAAAAAACTAACAGACATTACGAAAACATGCCTATTCAAATATATTGAAAAATTCACCACCAAAAACTGAAAGTTTTCATATAAAAATTTGGATATTTTCCATATTTCAGCTCAAAACATAGATTGTGGGTACTCGTTAGAACTGCCTCACCGAGGCGGTTCTAACGTGCACCCACAATCTATGTTCGGAGCAGAAATAAAAAAAATACTGTATACCCCTGTACACCCCCAGTTTTACTACATAAAAGTGGGGTTTAAGGGGTCAACATTACATAGGCATGATTTCGTGATGACAGATTTATAGAATCGAATTGTGACTTTCAGTAATGTTATAGGACTGACACAGTAAACTAACACCAAAACAATTGCCAACAATTTACAATGCATATGTCGATGTAACGGTCTGCCAGTTGCGCCGAAGCGCCACACACGAAGGCTTAGAAAACGTAAGAACATTTTTACACCCAATTCATGTTTGGTTTAAAAATTGTATTATTCGATGAATTTAGAATTATGACATACATATACAAACACGACTGTTTCGGCCATTGTCGGTAAGCTCATATATTGTGTACCATTGTGTTTCGTGCTAAATAAAACCCTTTTCGCTAGAAATAAAATTGCAAATAACTACGTGTTACAATTATGAAAACGGTAAACATTAAGAGGTACAAACAAAAGACGTTGGCAACAGTACTAGCGATAGATACAAAACATAAATGATAACTCACTTGTCTGTCTGGCTTATTCCTTCTGACGGAGTTGATGGATTAGCTGTAAAAGAGATAGGGAAAAAGTTGAACGTTTGCAGTTCGAAATCTTTATAATGAGTAAATATTATTATTGTTATCACTTTGCATTATGATGATGATGATGATGATGATGATGATGTGTGTGTGTATGTGTGTGTGTGTTCTGTTTTGTTTCTTTGAATGTAAAGGTTGTCAATAATTTCACTGAAAATAAAATAAAAATCATAAAAATGGCAACAACAACTGAAGCATTAAAACCTACTGTTCTTATTCGCATATTAAAAGGATTTTATATTTACCAGAAGCATTTAATTCGCTTGACATTATCGGTTTGCTTAAACATAGATATACACTATTACAAGTGTGCAATTACTTCCGGTACTGTGCTATATAGATTACCTTTATTACTGACATAATATGTATATATTTTTTTATTTTCATTACTGGCATAATTTAAGCCGCAACGTGAGAAAACATAACTTCTAGCATGTGCGCCCAAAGAAGACTCAAATCAGCCAACGCAATCGCGCCATCTGACAAGAGTTTTCATTGTCCGTATGTAGAAACTCTGCTTCCTTTGCTTTCTAAAATACGCTAGTGAAGATCCTGATCAATCTGCACGAATGCGCAGACGGACTTAAATATTCGCTGGGTGCTCAATATCCGAAGGTACGTTTTCTGACGCTGCGGCTAATTTAGTCATCAGTTATAGTAATACAGCAAAGGAGATCAAAATAACCTGTAAATGCCACCGATCAGTCTCTGTATATCCGCTTTTCTTCTCCTGATTTTTAGACATCATAGATCTAGAACCCCAGCATGGTGAAACTTAGAGAGATTATGGCAAAGTAAAATGTTTCTCAGGAGACGCGCATTTGATCGGAGCAGCTGGTTTAACTATCAAGTATTTGCGCTCATAGTAAAAGTGTAAGTGACGATACCCATGAAATGCCAGAATCACGAAGCACAGCCTTTCCGAGGCACCAAAGGAAAGAGAAATGAGAAAAAAATAAGGACACTACAAACGCCAAAAGTGATGCAATAAACGCGCGTACACACATTCAAATATGAAAACAATTGAAGTGTCGGTTTTTCTGAAACAAACTAATCTTTTACGTATATCTATATTTCGGAATGATATTTAATCGTAGAAAATTTAAATATACGTTCTTAAAGCTAATATCATGGCTTTTCGAAGTATATATCATTACGAAAACACGCCTAATCGAATATACTGAAAATTTTACAACGAAAAAAAAAAAAAAAAAAAAAAAAAAAAAAAAACATGAAAATTTTCAAATACAAATTCTGATATTTTTCATATTTCTGTTCAAAACATAGATTGTGGGTACTAGTTAGAACCGTCTCGGCGAGGCGGTTCTAAAGAGAACCCACAATCTATGTTTTCTGAGCAGATATAAGAAAAACAATGTATACCCCTGTAAACCCCAGTTTTACTATATAAGTGGGTCAAAATTATATAGGCGTGTTTTCGTGATGGATATGAAATTGTGATGTTATGTGTTGCATTTGTTGTGTCCTTATTTGCTCCTCATCTCTTCTTCCTTTAGTGTCTCGGGAGGGCTGTGCTTCGTGATTGTGGTATTTCCTGGATACCTTCACTTATATTTTTACCAGAAGTTTTCACAGATGAAGGTTTAAGTGTTTCTTCCACAAGAATGGTAACCTTCGATTTCAGTATGTTATTGGCTACAAAGACACATACTTCGTTCGGGATCACTCTGATGCGCCACAAAAATACTCAGATGCAGATGTCATAAAGATGCTGGAATATCTAATCGACAATATTTTTGTGGAGTTCGGCGGTCGGATATTTCAGCAAACAATCGGCATACCGATGGGTACTAACTGTGCACCGTTACTTGCCGACTTGTTTTTATACTAGTATGAGGCGGAGTTTGTACAAAGTCTCCTCCAAGCAGGCAAGAAACACCTCGCACAACAATTCAATTTCACCTACAGATATATAGATGATGTATTGTGTCTGAAAAACACAAAATTTGCAGAGTATTTAGAATTCATCTATCCACGTGAACTTGAAATAAAAGAAACAACGGAGACTGCAGCCTCCTCCTCATACTTGGATTGTTATCTCTACATTGACAATGGAAAGCTTACTACTAGGCTTTACGACAAACGGAATGACTTCAATTTTCCCATTGTTAACTTTCCATTCCTGAGCAGTAATATCCCTTCTGCACCAGCATACGGCGTTTACGTTTCACAGTTAGTCCGTTATGCCAGAATCTGTTCAAATTATCAGGACTTCATGGAGCGTGGGAAAGTGCTCACTACAAAGTTGTTGAGCCAGGGGTATCAAAAAACCAAACTGGTAGCAACACTTAAGAAGTTCTATGGGAGACATCATGATCTAGTCAATCCCTACAATGTGGCAGTTTCCAGAATTGTTTCTGATGTTTTTGCCAGTGACGCGCTATAAGTAGACTTCCCAAATCCCGGACATACGCTTCTACCGATATTTCCTTCGTTCAGGCCTATGGGCATGGTGGGCGAAGCTTGCTTACCAAGTAATGCTTACTATCCGCGGACGCCTGATTACACCCTTTGTTCTGGGGTCCATGTCTGTTGGTCTGAACATTCTGATTCGTCATTCGTTTATGGATTTATGAGTTTGGATTACGGCTTTGGTACCATGACCGCAACTACTTTGCTTGTGTTTTTATAATTATTATTTGTATATGAATTCTAACTTGATCGCAAAAGCATTAAACTGTATGATAAACCATAATCCGTTGTGTACACAAATAATTTGTGCATATTAAGCAAGTCAGCGTGCTCGAAACTCGATCATATGAAAGTAAGTAACTAAAGTATTTAAGGTGACTGTGAGACAGAGTAAGTAAGGCTTTGACCTTTGCAAATGTTCGGTTGGTACATGTACTATGACATTAACTAATAATAAAAAGGTAAAATAAGTGATATATCAATATATCAACTTCATAAGCATTCTGGAGTTATAAGAAATAACAAAGTAGGTACCTACCCAAAGGGACATTTCGTTCTTTCATACTGAAGGAATTGTCTTTGTTTGAGAAGCTACAAGACAATAAAAACGTTAAACTATAATACCCCGCCAATCGTGTCATGGGCCGATAACTCTGTCAAACATTGACGAAATTTGCCCGTTAGCAATCCGAAACCAGATCTCCTTCATATCAATCCATGTACCATTGGTTAAAACCCCTTGACATTTACTAAAGTTATCGTCCGGAAACGAAAATATGGACGTGGCTTGGGCAGGTAACTCAGTCCAAATTTGACGAAATTTACCCATTAGCAATCCCAAACCAGATCTTTACAATATCAATGCACATACCAAGTTTGGTGAAAATCAATCGATGTTTATTCAAGTTATCATCCGGAAACGAAATACGGACGGACGGATGTACGACTGACGGACGGACAGACACACGGACGTCCAATTTGAAATCGTAATACCCCGCCACCACCGTGTGGCGGGGCATAAAAATCTGAATATGCAAAAATACAGCGTCATCTATGCGAATGCAAGAACTTGCGCAGTGTTCGTATGTTTATCTTCATTTTGTGACATATAGTTCTAGTCGTAATAGCAAACTATTTTTCAGTTACACATCCCCATCTGAAGAAATTTCGTTTTCAGAAAACAGATTGAAAACGCGGGTTGTTTACCTGACAGAGTTATAAATCATGCAAGCTACTATATAAGATGTGTATGTGCTTACTACAAAATAAAATAAAAAAAAAAACAAACAACAACTCTACTTCAATGCACATTACTTTCTAAACTAAAATCAATATATCAAGTTAGTGGCATTAGCTTGCAATTCATATCATTCTAGTAAATTATGAGGTGGTTTAAACGTATCGTATCTAAATGTGTGAAGGGTGGATAACCAATGTACGAATGACTCACCAAACTAAACAAAGATTGCTTGTTCCTGAGCCGAGAAAAGAAGAGTCATTATGACTGTTTAATTAAGTCGGATGTCTTTAACACTGCTTGATAGTCGCAACATATGAAAACGTTGCTTAACCCAATAATTCTTGATAGCTATGCTTCACTCTTTAATTGCACGATGGCGGTTCGAGCCTCAGACTCAATGAAGGCCTCTTCGTAAAACACGTGGGTTGGGGCTTCACAATGTCTTTGGCTTGGTCCGTCGTGGTTTAACTATTGGTTTTCATTTACTCTGGCACACAGTAGAATTGTCTCGAGTACGCGTCTTTGTTTATCATAGTGATTTTTATGTTTTCGCTTTGATGCATTAACTGCGTTTGGATCATTTATGGGAACCGAATTTGTATGTATTTCTCTGTATTAAGAGTAGCACAGGGACACAGGGTGAAGTTTGCTGGACGTAAAAGTGCTTAATACCGCCCCCGCCCCACCCCGGTGGTTTATTCTACTAACCGTTATAAGGCGGTGGATCGGTGTTAGTCTTACTCTTTGTTGCTTTGTGATTTATTCTACGAGGCGATTTGTCTTGTCTTGTGTCCCTTTTTTATTGTATTTTTCAGTCCTTTTAGCATTGCGATTACCTCGCTTAGGGCAGAGACAGCTAATCTCAGTGCTTGTCGTAAGTTTGTTCGATTTGCACATGTTTGGTTTTGTCGGTTTCCTCTTCCTCTTCGTGTCTGGGATGGGCTGCTGCTTGTAATTGTGACACTCCCTGGACTTTTCTCTTACCATTTTCGGACATTCGCGCCTAGGGAATTCAGATCAGCTGGTACATTCACGCAGTCTGATCAGAATCTTCACTAGGCGCATTTTTAATGGCCAAGGATACAAAGTTTATTCATGCGAGCAATAAAGGCGGATCAGACTGCGCGGATTTGCAGGCGAATTTGAGCCTTCGTTAAGCACACATTGCAGAAGTTACGTTGCGGTTCATAATATTTGACTTCAGATACAGTGGGATAATGCATGCACAGCTGAACGCAATATAATATCAAAGCAAATTTGTACACGTGTCGTTGGGAAAATAAGCATTGTTTATATATATATATATATATATATATATATATATATATATATATATATATATATATATATATATATATATATATATATATATATACACACACACACACACACACATATATAAATAATAAATTTCTTCCGCGGTTTCACTGTATTAGCAACAACGTAACATTTCAAATACGTCGTTAGCGGTCTTTGAATAACTTTACAGCACATTTTCCCCCGTTTATTTGGATTGATTCCATTTTGTCAATATGTTCGCTTATTTTAAGCATTCTAGTGTGAGGGTCACATATTTGTTGGTTGTGGATGGTAACACTTTCACGCAAGAAGTTACCCCTTTCCTCAATGTATTCCTCCCCGCAGCCCATAATTATATATACAAGTCTAAAAGGTTGCCTTTGGAAACAAAGAAGAACACACGAAAGAATAAAAATCGGAGACTCGGTTTTATTCAGTCTCTTCTTATACAACATTATAATTTGCGAGGTTTCATACACCTCCTAGCACCGGCTTAGCGGCATTCACTTTTCAATGTAACAGAATATGCCATTAATGTTCATGTGTTATTTGGTAGGTGAATTTATTATTTATACTTACGATGTGACAATCTTATCAGTCTACTGCATGTAATTATATCTGCTACACTGAGTTTATCAATAATGTACAGCGGAAGGAATTTAATGTCTATAGGTATCATGAAAGAATAGGCAATAATAGCCACGCTATGCGAAAACGTGTCTTTGGGCATATGCGGACAACGAAGGCCAAGATCAGCCTGTGCAACCACGCAGACTGATCAGGGCCTTTACTGTCCGCTAACAGAATCATTGGGTACAACCGAATGTATGAATGGAGAGCAAAGGACCCAGTGATACTTTGCGCATGCGTACGATGATCTGAATTTGCGCATTTTGCACATGTTCATAGGCACGTTTTCGCTTGATGTGACCCTTATATCAAAACACTTCAGTTCGGAAGATTTAGGAATTTTTGAGCCACAGAACAGATAAAAAATTCTTGATAATTGCGACTTATACCGCCATTTTAAGAGAAGAAAAGACTCTTCAAGAATATGATAAAAGGAGGACAATGTGCGGATTCAGAAAGCCTAACGTGTTTTACGGCACATCAGAGCCTGTATATCGAACACATGTGCAAACTACAGGCTTAGATAGCACGTCATACTCTGTATCACAAAATACTATGTATCACGAAATTTCTCATCACCATACTACATATCTTCATATTAATAATTTTCTTTATTTATAGTTTATAGTACTAGCAGTTACTATATGAACAGACACCAGGGCCCAGTTGTTCAAAGCTAACGATGTCGTTAGTTAACGATTCGTTAAAATTTACATTGAGTGATACGCAAATATGCTGAAATGTTTTGCTGAAAAAATGTGAGTAGCTTTTGCACTACTCACATTTTTCAGCAAAAAATATCGGAATATTTTATATTGAATCCGCTAAAACAGTTAACGAAATGACCCTTAACGACCTCGTTAAGCTAACGACGTTTTGAACAACTGGGCCCAGGCAGAAAATAACATAACATCTATTATTCAGATGCTAAGAAGATAGCTACATTAAGGGATAAGAAGAATAAGATGGCATAGCCCTTCAGATTCAGCATGCCAAGTTAGTAGACATGTTCTGTTTGTCACTAATTTACTTTTTTAATTATCTGTCTACTAATTTACACATCGTCCTTATCATTTGCGTTACTAATCATTTTAAGATAATTAAAGATAGTATAAAGTACGCCGTAAATACAGTTTGATAGCTTAAGCAGGATACGCGTTACCTTTGGAGCTCATTGCAAGACATGTTCTTCTTAATTTACTTATGTTACTCGTCAATCTTCCCGTTTGTTTTTCAAAACTCTTAGTGCCACAATGTGTCAACAATAAATGGCTTTTGTAATTACCAATTTGTTCTTACCAAACTACTTAAATTATTTACAATCCTCCTCATTGAGCAGTCCTTAACGTTAAATAGGCTTACCCAGGAAAGTCAAAGTCACAAAGCACAAACTTCTTGAGGCTAGGAAAAAGTTATGACGAACAAACAATGACACGACACAAGGGTACAGTTGCAATAACCGACATACAAACAAAAACTGCAACAGAAGAACCACCTTGTAGCGATCAGCAGAAAAAAGCTGTGGTGGGGGTGGGGTTAGGCTGTGAAGATGGGGCTTAACTAGTTTTACACCATCGCAATCACGTCCTTAATTTTGACGCAGTTAAAATTACAAATATATATTTGGTCCTCCACCTTAATCAGTGAAATAGCACAGTAAAATAAACATAAAAAAGTAAAGCACAAATAATTACAAAACTGCAATTAAGCAAAGTAGATGGCACAATGGCAAGCTGAACTCAGAGCAAAATAAAACCACAAAGTGAATCACGATAGGCTCGGCCACAGAGAGCAATAGTCTAGTGACAGCGTTCTGAACAGATTGAGGCAGTAGCCGTCATTCAGTCAAAGGCACAGCTCACCGTCGTGCAATTAAAAATGACACAGATTAATCAGTCATAATTTGGTTAAAAACACTAATGCGTTTTACTGCACAGCATCCATGTTATAACCAATATTGTGTAACGACTGGCAATATTTTTACTTGTTCCAAAAATTAGTATTTAGAACTTAGATGCAGGTCTAAAGTTTTATACACGAGGGCCAAGATGGCTCTGTATCGCTCACCTGATTACCAGACACGTTTCTAGTCAATTGGATTTTCGCTTCACGAGAAGTTCAATATAAATTTCCAAGATGACGGCCAAGATGATCTACAAGTCACCTGGATGCTTCCAATGAACTTTCGAGTCAGTTGGTCTTTTGCTTGAGAAGAAATTCAAAACAGATTTTTAACATGGCTGCAAGGGTGACTATCTTGGATTTTCGATCAAAACGATTTTACCCTTTTTCGATCTACAAGTCATTCCGATACTCCCTATCAAGTTTAGAGTCAGCTGGCCTTTCCGTTTAGGAGAATAAGTTCAATAGATTTTGAAGATGGCGGCCATGGCGGCCAAATTGGACTTTCAGTCAGAACAATTTTAGCTATTTTTGATCTAAAAGTCAGCCAGATACTTCCTACCAATTTCAAGTTGATTGGCATTTTGGTTCAGAAGAATAAGTTCAAAATAGATTTTCAAGATGGCGTTCTTCGGGGTCAGCTTGGATTTTTAATCGGAACAATTTTAGCTACTTTTGATCTCAAGTCACAATGAAACTTCCTACCAAGTTTCAAGTCAATTGGTCTCTCTGTTCAAGAGAAGAAATTCAATATAGATTTTCAAGATGGCGGCTGTGGCGGCCATCTTTGATTTCCAGTAGGAACGGTTTTAGCTGTTTTTGATCTACAAATTGCCCTGACACTTCCTAACAAGTTTCGAGTAATTGACCTTTCAGTTCAGGAGAAAAATGCAAAATAGATTTTCAAGATGGCGGCCATGGCGGCCATCTTGAATTTTCGATCGGAAAGATTTTTAGTTATTTTTAATCTACAAATTCTTACGATACTTCCTACCAAGTTTCAACAGAATTGGCCTTTCAGCTCAGAAAAAGAAGTGCAAAACAGATTTTCCAGATGGCAGCCGTAGCGGTCATCTTGGGTTTCCGATCGGAACGATTGTAGCTATTTTTTTAATCTGCAAGTCACTCTGGTACTTCCTACCAAGCTTCGAGTCAATAGGCCTTTGGGTTCAGTAGAAGAAATTCAAAATAGATTTTCAAGATGACCGCCGCGGCGGCCATCTTGGAATTCCGATCAGAACAATTTTAGCTTTTTTTGATCAGCTAGTCACCATGATGCTTCATACCAAGTTTCGGGTCAGTTTAGAGTCAGCTGGCCTTTCCGTTTAGGAGAATAAGTTCAATAGATTTTGAAGATGGCGGCCATGGCGGCCAAATTGGACTTTCAGTCAGAACAATTTTAGCTATTTTTGATCTAAAAGTCAGCCAGATACTCAGCCAGTTAGTCCTTCTGTTCAGGAGACGAAGGGCAAAAAGATTTATAAGATGGCCGCCAGGGTGGCCATCTTGGATTTCCGATCAAAAAGATTTTAGCTATTTTTATCTACAAGTTACCCCGATATTTCCTACCAAGTTTCGAATGAATTTACCTTTCGGTTCAGGAGACGAAGTGTAAAATAGTTCTTCAAGATAGCCGCCTTGGCGTCCATGTTGGATCGCCGATCAGCACAATTTTAGCTATTTTTTATCTGTAAGTTAGCCGATAATTCCTACCAAATTTCCAGTTAATTGGGCTTTCGGTTCAGGTGAAGTAGCACAAAACAAAATTACAAGATGGCCGCTAGGGCTACCATCTTGGATTTTAATCGAAACGATTTACGCTATTTTTGATTTACAAGTCACCCCGATGCTTCCTGCCAAGTTTCGAGTCAATTTGCCTGGGAGTGTAGGAGGAGTAGGCTTTTAAAGAAATTTGTTGACGTCACACGACGCATGACTGACGACGAAAGACGCAAGACAGACAATGATTGCTCACAATAGCTCACCTTGAGCGCTTCGAGCTCAGGTAAGCTAATAATATCACACTCACCGTACATAACGGACTTCATGTCAAAATACCTTTTATTTTAGTTCAGAAGTGTTGCATTTTTTTCTTGGGCCAGTGTATATTTTCTGATTGCCTCAGTGTACTAAGCTTATAATTAAACAGTATAATATGGTCAAATCTTTAAGCAGTACAAAATTCAGCAATACAATGATAAACGTTGTGTCTTTTTGCATTTAATGTTTGCTAAATTGTCTGAATACTTTATCATAGGATGACGCTATTATTCAGTGAATGTCGTGTCATAAAAAGTTACATAACACTTGGTTACTGGCGCGTAACGTCATGATGTCGGCCTTGACAGTTGTTTTTTTTTTTATAAAAAACGGACGGGTATGACTTCTACGGCTATGAAATAGAGTTTAAAAGAGATATAATAAACAGACTCTTACATTAGTGGTCATTTTATATGTTATGTATGAAACTCGCAGAAGGCGCGTTGCATAAATTTCGTATGAAATGACAACTCATGTAAGATCCATCCTTCTTACGTATTTAGAAGACATAGACATGTCAAAATGGACTGATTACACCCCATTTATTTTTGGTCAATGTCTGACTGTCTGAACATTCCTAATTTTGCCTTTATGTCTATCGACTTTATGATTTTTCGAAATACGATTTTGGTATGTTGAAACTCAGACTCTTCGATACTGTCCTTTAATGTAATTTAGAATAAGGCCCAACCTACATAGTGACTTTCAGGTTAAGGCCGCTTCCTTGAAATTTTGTGTTTATTTTTGTGTCAAAGTTTTTGAAGTACTTCTTCTTCTGGCTGCTTTGATGTGGTAGGTTGATACTTGTACCGACGCAAGTACCGGTTCAGTGCTTTATCCGCTACATGTCCCTTTCCCACATTAACCTTGATGTCAATGTCAGGAATGATGAGAAATTGTACATTGCAAGATGTTGTATTATATTGACAGACAAGCTGCCACACGGAAAAGGTATACTGCCATGCAACATATTTTGTTATTTCATTATGCTTTTATTATAATTATGAACTTACCTTTTGGGCTGTCTTTGCAAAACTAAAGCAAAAAGAAAAGACCAAACTTTAAGTCTATTTGTTTAAGAAAAGCGATGGTGTTACAATGCACAATAATCAGCTAATGAGACTAGAGAATGGACATGCACAAAACGAAATGTACGAACAATATACGTAATTTGTAACTCATAATAGGTTATATACAGATTAATATACAGATTAATTATCATACTGACGATTTTCAATACTATTAACGAGGAAACATTTACCCAAATAAAAAATTATACCAAATACAATACAAATTTATTTACGGTTTCTTGTATGTTTACAAGGGTTGGGGAGACGACGTAAACGGACAATTGCGATTGTACATCACTTGCGATATTGTACAGTGGACAGTCAGTCACTTGCGCTATTGGCTATTTTTTAACACGGGTAGATATTGTGCCATTGATTCACACAATCGGACAATCGCGAAAATACACCATTAAGTGGTCTTGCTGGTAAGTTAGATGCTTTTATCATGTTCAAGCCGCAGTAAAATGCCTTTTTATTAATAGAAATAGAAAAGCTGGAGATTTGCTTACTTTTTTATCGATACGCAGTGACTGACTTTCAAGGAGGTAAACATGCATAAAACGTTTAAATCGTAGCAATTTTATTGTTCTTCAGAGTTTTATTTTTCGGACATTAACTGTTCGAGAAGGTATAAATCACCTTTAAATATTTAACTATGAGGGAGAAAACCCTGAAAGTATTACCCGTGTTGGACAATGGAATTGTACAGTTACTTGCTTTGGTAAGTTTGTGGATTGTATATTGACAACTGCGATAATGTTGAACGGTCACTTGTACAACAAATTTTGAAATCATTGATTTGTTTTGCTTCTTGGTACGTATTTTCCTCTTAATATTCTTTTAAATCCGCTATTTGCTGAAATACCATAGTTTATCCCCTTTCAGACAAGAGACCATTTGAAATCAAGCATTATATATATATATATATATATATATATATATATATATATATATATATATATATATGAGTATGACGTCATTTATGAGCCTCAAATAAATGTCTGGAAAGAAGACAGAAAGGACTGAGTACCCTTAGTCATTCTATTTAAGTAGTATTGTAAAATATCAAACGGAGAAGTCCAGCGCCCATAGGTCCGTAAACAATTTCGCATTATCGCGTATCCTCCGAGACCGCTGGCCAGAATTTCTCATGTTTAAACCTATCCCAAGTTTTCCCCTAGAGGTCTAGTTCTCCACACTCGAATATGGTTCCGGTCTTTCGACAGATATTACGACCTTTTTCATCTTTTTTAATACCGTAACATCTCCTAGCAAGGATTATGTGCAGACGTCCGGTGTGCTTTTGACAATGGGACAGTGCAGTGAAAAGTTACATATTAGAAAGCTAAAACAGATGAAGGTACGATAAATCCGATGAAGACAAAGTGCTAAGGTAAAAGGTTATTACAATGCCTCCGGTCTATGGCATGGACAAGTTCAGACTCTGACTGCCAGTCTGAAATATTTAAAGTCTGGTAGCATTGCTATTCTTAGTGGCAGTGAGGACAATGGCGAGGAGGAAAAAGAGTATTTATTTGTAGAAGTCCGCAACTGTCTGGATTTGTCTAAAAACCAGTGGCTGCGCCTGTGAGTTGATGTGTGTTGATGCATGTGGATCAGCACTCTTGGAGCTTTCCCACTATCGCATCACCTTTGTAACTAATGGAGGACTTTTGTCAAAACAGAGGTCTGATAAAAAGTTATTGGGTGAACCCGCCGAAGTTCAACAAACAATGTATGTCCTGGTGATTTTTTTTTATTTTGGATAACCATTCGGTCAATTTTGGGGAATGAAACTTTCTGCTTGTAGTGTTTTGATTGTGGTGCCGTTGCGTTTAGTGCGTCTTTCTTTCCCTTTGATGTCTTGGACAGAAGGTGTTAGGTAATTGTGTCGATTCCTGATAATTGCCTTCAGTTCTATTTCTTTAGCTCTGGTTTACTGTGTTTGGTAGTTTAGCTATCGACCCACTTTGTTGTTTCATCACAGTGTTTCAATTAAATTTTTTATGTTTCTCTCCGAAAACGGTTCCAGCTCGTCAACTAATATGGCCAAACGGTGACCATCTTTGAAATTGAGATTTCCCTTTAATTAAAATAATCGTCAAAAATATTGCCTGATTGAAAAAGACTGTTTCAATCTTGTTATTATGTCTCAGCCTAAAATGTTATTTGTATTTTTCGAAACTTATCTTGGATCTTTCCCTCTTGGCCAAGCAATGGGCGATGAAATAACATAAAAAAACATATAATTATTTGATTCTCACTTCCACACGAAACATTATAAAAACAATTCCAAGAGAGTTATGAGAGACTATAAAATTTGAATGTGCTGAAACATGGTTACAGTCCACTGACAATTATTGCTTTTCCCGTTATTGCATCTCATATGTAACCCTACTTTCTGGCATGAATACCAATCTCAATACTTTTCAGGGTGGTATTTTATGGCAGTGAGTTATCTTTGTAGACAAGATCTTGTCAGAAATATCTGAGGACGGCCAACTAACAGTAATGTTATTTTCGTGAATTTACCATCGCAAATGACTGTTCAATTTACATAATTTAAAGATCGCAAGGATCCGTTCAATCAAATGTCAAGTGACCGTTCAGATAAAGAAAAGTGAAGGAAAATTCTGAATTTTGTGTCACATTATATATACATGTACAGAGGCTGGCACGATTAATCGGATAATTGATTAATTGATCGATAAATTCCACAAAAAATGACTATCATTACAGATTTGCTTATAATCAATCATATGATTTATGTGTTTGTTACTTTACCGTATTTACACTTAGTATTCAGACGCCTCACCATACTTCATCTAAAATTTGAAAAAGTCAAATTTACTACCCACTGTTGTGTCTAAAATAGCTGAGTGAGTGGCAAACAGTGTAGACCCTGATCAGACGCCGCGTTTGCGCCGTCTCATCTGGGTCTCTACACTTTGCGGCGTCTCATCTGGGTCTTTACATTGTTTGCTCAGGCTTGTCTGACAAAATACATACAACAAAATATAACATATGATAGGGTCATGCTCAAACAGGTATTATTATGATCAAATCGTCAACGATTATTAATCGATTATCAATCGCATGGCAGGACTGATAATCGAATTATCTTTTCAGCTCTGATTAGCCAGCCTTAACATGGACACTACTTTATCATACACAGAACAGTTGATTAAATAAGTCATAAAACTCCCAAAAGCATAATCTACATAATTCTTGGTTCTCCAGTGTTTTGTAAAGTAGACGAGCAACAGGGAAATACAGCACAACTGATCAACGCCAGTGTTTCCGCCGATAGCTCTTATAACATCAATGCAGGTATCACCTTTGTAATGACATATATATTGGCAACTTACAAATAAAAGAAACGTCTCCACGTTCACGCTTATGGCTGCTATGTTTACATATTTGGCATACCACGTGATTATTTTTAAGAACAACTGACTGATCGTCCACTGTACAACATCGCCAGTAATGTTCAATCACAATTTTTCGTTCATTTCCGCTCCCCGACTCTGTTTTACAGTGACGAAAATTTTCTGCGATGCTATGCGTAAAACTGAGTGCACTCATACCTTTTTATAGCCATATATTAGTTTATGAGAATATTCGATTGTAATGAATAGCATAATTCATTGCCGTAATACGAATCAGCGGATTCTTATTGTATTATATATATATAAAAACCATAATAATTATCGTCGTATAACATCAAGCAATACATAATCAATATCATACGAACAAATATTACACGAAACAGGCACAGACGAAAACCCAAAACTTACAGAAATATTCATTCCTTAATGTACATTAATTCAGTATATGCTGCAAACTATAGAGATTGTCTTATTAAATAAAGTCAGACTTAAGGTGAATGAATGCACTGTCAGAAGGTTCTTGGTGTGCAAAAAAGCTAACAGGAACGAGCCAACATCTCGATCTACACTGTATGCTGTTCCAGATGAGGTGGTGCAAATTGAACCAACTCTTCTTTGCTGATCCAGATGTAACGGCCGATAATGAGCCAACGCATCAGGATCTACACTGTTTGCTTTTTCTGATGAGATGGAGGGTTTATTTATGAGCTAATCCATCGGGTCTACACTGTTCGCTGTTCCAGATGAGATGGCTCATAATGAGCCAATTCATCTTGTTCTACACGGTTTGTTGTTCCAGATGAGATAGCTCATGATGAGCTAACTCATCTGGATCTTCACTGTTTGCTGTTCCAGATGAGATAGCTCATAATGAGCCAACTCATCTGGATCTTCACTGTTTGCTGTTCCAGATGAGATAGCTCATAATGAGCCACCTCATCTGGATTTTCAGTTTGCTGTTCCAGATGAGGTAGCTTGATAATGAGCCAACATCTGGATTGCTGTTCCAGATGAGATACCTCATAATGAGCCAACTCATGTGGATTTTCACTGTTTGCTGTTCCAGATGAGATACCTCATAATGAGCCACCTCATCTGGATTTTCACTGTTTGCTGTTCCAGATGAGACAGCTCATAATGAGCCAACTCATCTGGATTTTCACTGTTTGCTGTTCCAGATGAGATAGCTTGATAATGAGCCAACTCATCTGGATTTTCACTGTTTGCTGTTCCAGATTAGATAGCTTGATAATGAGCCAACTCATCTAAATTTTCACTTTTTGCTGTTCCAGACGAGATACCTCATAATGAGCCAACTCATGTGGATTTTCACTGTTTGCTGTTCCAGATGAGATACTTCATAATGAGCCAACTCATCTGGATTTTCACTGTTTGCTGTTCCAGATGAGATAGCTTGATAATGAGCCAACTCATCTAGATTTTCACTGTTTGCTGTTCCAGACGAGATACCTCATAATGAGCCAACTCATCTGGATTTTCACTGTTTGCTGTTCCAGAATAGATACCTCATAATGAGCCAACTCATCTGGATTTTCACTGTTTGCTGTTCCAGATGAGATAGCTTGATAATGAGCCAACTCATCTGGATTTTCACTGTTTGCTGTTCCAAATAAAAGCCAACTTATCTTGATCTTCCCTGTTAGATGATCCAGATAAGATGGGTCATAACGACCCCACTCATTTGGATCTTCATTGTTTGCTGCTCTAGATTAAATGGTTCATAATGAGCCAACTCATTTAGACCTACATGTTTTGCTGATTCAGATGAGATGGTTCATAATGAGCCAACTCATCTGGATCAAATATTTGCTGTTCCAGATGAGACGGCTCATATTAAGCCAACCAATCTGGATCTACACTGTTTGCTGATTCAGATGACATGGCTCATAATGAGTCAGCTCATCTGGATCTACAGTTTCTCATTCAGATATGATAGCTCATAATAAGTCAACTCATTTGGATCTACACTGTTCGTTGTTCCAGATAAGATAGCTCATAATGAGCCTACCTATCTGGATCTACACCGTTTGTTGTTCGGTTATTGATGTTTTGAATCATTTCACTGTTTGCAAAAATGGATGTTCCAAATTTAAAGAGGGAAGAGTCCGTCTCATATTCTCAGAGGGGAAAGGGTTTAAACATACCATATTTAACGAAGAACACAATAATCAGTACGCTAACAATACATAGACCGACACCAATGACTCCTCCAATTAAGCCAGTGGGTATGTTGTTGCTGGAATTTTCCCTGTAGTTCTGTGTATCACCTGTAAAATGTAGTGTTGGACTAGAATGAAAATGAGCTTTTGTAGCTCGATAAAGCAAAAATAACAATTTCTTTATAACATGTCACCACTAGCAGAATATCTAAAATATAATTGAAGATACCCAGGAAATGCCAACATTACGAAGCACAGTCATGCATGCACGACCATTTAACCGATCGTATACTTCCTGGCACGCATGCATTCCTGATGATAGATTGTTTAATTAAGTTACACAGTCTAGCACACGATATGGAACAGTTTGACCGCAGCTGGCATTGAAACCTATAGGACCCATTGGATTCGCAACAAAGATACACAAAACGCTTTCTCGATCTCGACCACCGCGCGACAAAATGTGACGAAATGTCTGAGAAACGATGGGAGACGGTACCCTATTTAAATTGTTCTGAAAGGACTACTAGTCGGTATTAAAACTGATTATATGCTAGTACGAGACTACGTATTGTTAATTTCTGGATAACTAAACATCCTTTTAGAAAAAAAAATGGCCTTAGCATTGGTCTCCTCGGATGGAATTAGGGAGGTTACTTTCAATATAATATAAAATATATTCAGTGTAGAATATAATATATATTCACCATGTTGGTTTGTGTGTCCAGTAGCTAGCTATCGACTTGGCACCTTCTCCCCCTCACCCACACATTTTAACACGCACACGTACTCCACACGCTCACATACGTACATACATACATACATACATAGAGAGAGAGAGAGAGAGAGAGAGAGAGAGAGAGAGAGAGAGAGAGAGAGTGAGTGAGTGAGAGAGAGTGAGTGAGTGAGAGAGTGAGTGAGAGAAACACACAAGCGAAGTAAGCAGTATACATAATTTTGGAAATAAAAATGATTTTACCACTTTGCCATACATTAGTTCGTTCTCGTAATCAGTTTTTAGGTTATAAAACGATGTTTATAAATTCTAAGAGCTTTTGGTATTCTGAATAGATACATCATTTCAAAAGTGCATTATAATTGTGAAACAAATAAATAAAAACAAAAATGAACTCAGATATCTAATTCCTTTTCAAATACGGACTTGATTATTCCTCACCTCGTCTTCCTTCGGTGCCATGAGAAGTCTGCGCATCATGACTGTGCCATTTCATGGGCGTCTGTACGTATATTTTGGATTACCCAGGAAACATGTACTAAGTACAGCCAGTTTTAATATAAGTTATGTTCATTTACGGGAATCAATTTCTAAAACAACTATCTTGTTTGACTTTGTTACCAAGCATTCATTTTCTTTGCTCTGTGGCTGGTGTATTGTCTCTATGGTTTGTTTGTGCTTCCTTTTTGTAAAATTTGATCTATGATTGTGTCTGTTCCTGAACGTCGCCTGTTCTATCTTGGTTTAAGACAGAAGCGTCATTGTAGTTAGACCGAATACTGTTGAAGAATACTTCTGTAAAGTCCGCAAAGCAAAACCAAAATGTATTCTGCTGCAGTGACAGTAGAGTGTACTTATCGGACGATTTTCTTGGAAACCACATGACAAACAATCGTGTCGGTTCAAACGGTATGCCACTTTATTTGTTTTACGCATGCCTTTTTCCTTACGTGAGGTATACGTCTTAGGTTTAACAGATACTTACCCACAAACAATGTCCATTCTGTGATATTTAGTTGCACTGAAGTTTTTAATGAAACTTTCTAAACAAAATGAATCTGATTTAAATGCTGGAACATATTATGTTCAATTGATGTTGTAAACAGTAATCATTGCGCATAGATTTGGAAAGAAGCTAGAAACAGACGTCAATATTTTAATACAAAATGTTTTTAAAAAAGGTAAGAGAAAAGTCCAGGAAGTGCCACAATTACAAGCCGCAGCCCTTCCCAGGTACCAAGGAAAAGGAAACAGACAAACCCAAACAAGCGCAAATCGAACAAACGAACGAAAATCACGAAGATTAGCTCTCCTTTCCCCAAGAAAGGTAACTGCAATGCTAAAAGGACTGAAAAACACAAGAATAAAATAAAACAAGGCAAGACTTAAAACAAATCGCCTCGTAGTATAAACTACAAAGCAACAAACAGTAAGACTAACACCGGGACCGCCGCCTTAGAACGGTCAGTAGAATAAACCATCGGGGGTTTAAAGCACTTTTACAGCGGACTAACTTCACCCTGGATCCCGATGCCTCTCTTAATCACAACTATTAAAACAGAAAGCAAATGGGCAGCTGTTGATGGTGACCAAAATGCTAGCATCACAACAAACTAGTAAAACAGAAAGCAAAGTGGGCAGCTATTTAAGACGGTGACCAAAATGCTAGCATCACAATACATATAGAAAAAAAAAAAAAACAAAAAAAAACAAAACAAACAAACAGAAAGCAATGCGGGAACCATAAAGCTACAAAGAGCTACAAAGAGTAATAACAACACCAGGACCACCGCCTTAGAACTGTCAGTAGATTAAACTACCGGGAATCTGCTTTAACTATTTTTCCAGGTTTGTTTGACAAAATTTCCTTTTGATACCATTACATTAAAATTCATGAGGTTTTATATCCATTTCAACTTCCTAAGAAACAGGCATATTTTTATCTAAAAAAGATTACAAATCTGCTTTTTAACCATTTACTATCCGTATTAAAAATCGTTGTATAACATCAGTTGAACAACATTCATGTGGTTTGTTCAGCTCGACAAATCGCCTCGTAGAATTAATCACAAAGCAACAAAACGTAAGACTAATACAGGGACCACCGCCTTAGAACGGTCAGTAGGATAAACCGGGGGGAAGGGGGGTGGAGAGGGGGGAGGGGCGCGGGGTCAAAGCACTTTTACAGCTAGCCAACTTCACCCTAGATCCCGATGCTACTCTTAATACAGAAATACATAAAATTCGATTCCCATAAAGAATCCCAGCTTAGTCAATGCATCAAAGCGGTAACATAAAATCAAATTAATCACTTTGATAAACAAAGACGAGTAATCGTGGCTAATTCTAATGTGTGCCAGAGTAAATGAAAACCAGTAGTTGAACCACTGTGGGCTAAGCCAAAGACATATCGTCAAGCCTCAACCCACTGGTTAAAGTTTTACGAATCGGCCGTCATTCAGTCTGAGGCCCGAACCGCGTCGTGCAATTAAAGAGTGAAGCAGAGCCATCAACAATGATTGGGTTGATAACTAGGCATGCAGTTTGTCGCGTAATATCCAGGCTAAAACCATTCTTTTATAACAGTTAATTTTCTGAATTGCTCCAAAAAGTTGAATTTTTTCACAGTTTTTCTAAATCTGTAAGTCAGCGTAAAATTCTAGTTCCGATATACCTTGCTGCAGAAGTGTTTTCGGATTGACGTTATATTTTTCTACCAAGGCACTGTGTCTGCGATAAAATTTCGAGAACGCCTTACGAATTTAAAATAGCCGTGCCTAAGAAGTCTGGCAGTAAGGGCTTTTTCACGGCAGTTGAAGTCACTAAGATTTGAAGAAGCTCTGGCGAATCTAATAAGATGAGATATGTATACCCTATATGAGGTACGCCGCGGGACATCGCCATCTAGAAAAGGGAAATTGACTATATCAAAATCAAAATCGTCCCGTTTATGATAAATTTTGGTGGAAACTACCATTATATATTCAATGTCTGAAAAGTCGGGAACCTCTAGAGCTCGAATGCTTACTCCAACAATAGTGAATAATAACGTGAACGATCTCGGGAAATAACGGATGACCTGAACTACCCAAACAAATCTGGAACATGGACAAGACGGGGAAACAATTCGAGGTTAATCCTGTCAGAGCAGTGCCTCGCAATGGAACTTACCAGGAAGAACATCAAACCAGAGAACAAACGCAACTCTAGTTGTTTGTTATCGTTAAGGGAAAAACCAAAAGGCCACTTTATTAATAGAACACCACAGCTGCACCGAAGGCTCTAAGTAGGTACTTCAGAAGAATACCTGGATGACAGTAGAAAATCTGCCTGATCTGGTTCAATGATATTTTCCCTGAAAATTGTGGCAATGCTGGTCCACTACTACTTGTATGTGAATGTCACCAGTCCAAGGATGCTTATAGAATTCTTGAAACTGCACGTGAAAATAACATTCACATACTTGCACTTCCTCCACACACAACACATCGGCTGCAGCCTCTAGATAAAAGCGTCTTCGGCCCTCGTAGTTGCTATTACAATGAAACATATACTGAGTTTATCTCTGTAAGCCCTTTGAACACAATCAACAAATGGTCTTTCCCCGAACTGTTGACTTCTGCCGGAACATTCTATGACAAACGACATAGCAAGTGGCTTCGCTACGTATGGCATATATCCCTATGGAATCCAATGCAGTCAATAAAGAAGACTTCATCTCAACACAAGAAATCTAAGAAAATGTCTCTTCACTTCCAAATCCTGTCACGCTTTTTTTTATCCCGGCAGATGATTCAGATACATAACTCCTTCAGCTGTCACTTCTATTCAATTTTAAATTTGATCAATATGAAAATAATTTTGATTAGCTGTAGTTAAAGTATATAATACGAAAACTAAAACTGTTAATCACACTGGAACACCAAAGAAAGGGATTTAATACTTTTAAAACTTTAAAACGAGCCAGCGCACGACACAACCTACAATAAGACCAATGTGACCAGCAAAGACACAGATCAGCCTGTACACACACCCAGTATGGCATAGGTTCCAATTAATCACTCTCTGGAGAGCCCGGGGGCTGTAGAAGGCGCAATCAGCAAAGAGTCTGATCAGACTGTGCGGATGCGCAGGCTGATTTGAGTCTTCATTAGTTGCATAAGTCTTATTATTGTAGTTTTGACGTGCGCTAGCTCAAATTTAGATTCACTGTGTAGCTATGGTGTTATGGGATTCGTCATGAATATTAGTAAACCAGCTAAAACGGCTATCAATTTCCATTACATTTTTATTTTTTAGCTCTTTTTATTTCCTCGAAAGTAATAGGCACAACTTGATGCGGTTTTGAATTTTCGTTTGGTTGCTTCTCATACTTTCTTTTCATACAATAAGAATGCGCCTTTAAATTTTTACATATAAATATGAAAATACGTTCTGCAACGATTGAATAGTGCTAACAGTGTCAGTGATATATCGGTTTATTCCGTCCTCTATCTAAAATAGAAAGGAAGGCAATGATCAGGAATCGATACAATTATCCCACACCTCTCATCAGAGACATCAAAGGGAAAGAAACACAAACACGAAATAACTAGACCCTAATGGAAACATCACCAGCGGAAAGCCAAACGGACAGTTGCTTTCCCACAAAGTGGCCAAATGGATATCCAAAAACTATATCAAAAATAAACCATGACAGAAGAACCGCCTTGGAACGGTCAGTGAAAAATATTTCACTGGGGGGGGCTTAAATCGATTTTACGTGGCCACAATCCTCGCCCTTACTTCTGCCGCGGTTTAGACACATAATTTGTTCAGTCCGCATGAAGGCTTCCTAACTCATCAGTGCTACATCTCCGAGAACACAAAAAAGTTTAATCTTATTACCTGTATTGGCTTGCCAACTGTTTCCGTCAAGCGTCTCTGCCATAACCATTATTTTGTATGTCTGGAAAATAGAAAGTATAAGTACATTGACTCTCAACTTGAATGAGACAAATTTCACTTGACTATGTCGGCGACTTTATTCTACTTCTGAAAATAAATTGTGTTATCTTAAAGGAATTCATTTCGAACTATTTTGATGAATATCAAAATTTGCAAGTAAAACGCACAGTACCTTTGACTAGCTCGCTTGTCCGTCGAACCCGTTATGTATCTTACACAAATGAACCGTAACGTAAGAAAACGTATCTTCGGACATGACGCCCAGTGAGATTCAGATCAGTCTGTGCATTCGCGAAGCCTAATCAGAATCGCAACTGGGCGCATTCTGACCAGCCAAGGATGCAATGTTTCATCATGCTGACAACTAAGACTCTAATCAGACTGGGTGGTGAGGTTTCGTCGAGTAAAGCTGGTTTAGAACACCCCCCTCCCAAGCAGAAGTTTTCCTAGTTTAATTTTCAAGACTGCTTTGCTCTTGGTTCTGTTATGTACTTTGTTATGTTATACATAAATATCGAGAGCATTGAAACAATTCATCAGCTGCAACGTGAGAAAACGTACATCGGACATATGCGCCCGAAAAAAACAACAACAAAAAAACAACAACAACAAACAAATAAAAACACAGACCCAAATAAACCGGTACAAAAGCGAGAATAAGGCAATTATTCGTATCATGTGTCTCTTCAATAAGTTTTGACTTTTTATTTAGGACAGGACAAAACTTAATAAACAATGCACCAAAATTAGTGCATCGGACAGTATCAATAGTTATAGTGAATATATATTTAGAAAAGTTAACAAAACAAATTTCTTTCTTCAAACCTGAAGGAATGTCTTAATATCTATATATGAATCAAACCTTCGATCTCGGACAAAAAGATCAAGCAGCGATAACACTTGTTTTCTTGTTTTCAAGAAAAGAAAGTCTATACATGATACTTTCAACAGTTGCATCTTATTAAGGGTATGTAAGTATATATGATCAGAACATTTCGACAGGTGACGTCTTTTCACACACCGTTTACATGTATGCATGCTATTTATCATAAGTTATTGAATACATACCATTCTGATAAGCATTATTGATTTCAACTTTATTACCTGTGTTGTTTTCAACATCGCCTTATTTGTAACAGTGACTTCCACGAAATAATTGCTTTCATGTATGTCTTGATGTTTATTTTCGCTTTCATATAACCTGTTTAGTCCATCAGCGGTTATTTTTGGCTTTACTCGGTAATGTTGGTGATAGCAACCATCAAAGGGTGTGCAGTAACACAAATCATCTCCTGTATGATTGCCATATATCGTCTTGCACGTATCTTCATCCTTTAAAATAAATTAAGTGACAACGTGAAAATGTACCGTCTGACATTTGCGCCTAAAGAAAACACAAATTAGCATGTGCATCCACACAGCCTGATCATAGTACTCGTTCTCCGCACGAAGAAAATTTTGTATCATTGACTTTGCAACCGAAGATTCTGATCAGACCTCGCGAATGCGCAGACTGATCTGAATCTTCGCTGGGCGCATATGTCCGACGATACGGTTTTTCTGACGTTGTGGCTCAATAACAGTTACCTGAATGCCACGTGTTTATGTCTGTTGATATAATCGTTTTCCTTTTCCCGGGATTGTTAGTAATACATGAACTTTAAACAACTATGTAAGAATGAGGGGTCATTATACAGAGCAAATTATTCATCACATGAATATCTCTAATCAGACTATATAAATATGCAGCTTGGAATGTGCCTACACTATTCTCGTTTTGCGAGATGTAGTCTTGAAGAGAGAGCTAATCTTAGTGCTTTTCGTACGTTTATTCGATATGTGTTTGTTTGGATTTGTCGGTTTCCTCTTCCTCTTGGGGTCTGGGAAGAGCTGCGTTTTGTGATTGTGGCACTCCCTGGACTTTTCTCTTACCTTTTGTTTGCTTTGATTCAGCCGTAAAATTGATGACCACAAAGATTTTATCTAGAGCCGAGTCAAAACAAGATTACATCGCGGAACCGAATGTTAAGAAATGTAGTCTTGCTTTGACTTGGTTCTTAAGTTAATGACTACGGAAAGCTTGTACCTAAAGTCGAGTCAAAGCAAGACCCTCACCTCGCAGTCGAGTGGTGAGAGCTGTAGTTTTGCTTTCTCGGCTAAAATTCTTGACCACGAAAATCTTTTACCTAGACCTGAGACAGAGCAAGACTACATCTTGCAACCGAATGTTAAGAGATGTAGTCTTGCTTTTTCTCGGCTCTAAAATTGATGATTACGGAATGCTTATACCTAAAGTTGAGTCAAAACAAGACTACACCTCCTAGTCAAACGATGGGAGCTGTAGTCTTGCTTTGACTCGGCTATAAAATTGATAACATAGAAAAGAGTTTCCTAGACTCGAATCACAGCAAGACTACATCTCGCAACCGAATGTTTGGAGATGTAGTCTTGTTTTGACTCGGCTCTAAAATTGATGACTACGGAAAGCCTACACCTAAATTTGAGCAAAAACAAGGCTACAACTCGCAATCGAATGTTGAGAATCGTAGTCTTGTTTTCTCGGCCCTAAAATTGATGACAACGGAGAGCTTATACCTAAAGCCGAGTCAAAGCAAGCTACATCTCGCAATCGAATGTTGAGAGATGTAGTTTTGCTTTGACTCGGCTCTACAATTCATGGCCACGTAAACCTTTACCTCAGCATCTCCTTGTGGGGATAAATATGCGATACCAAGTTCAATATTATTCCCCGTGAAGTTATTATAGATCCTCCAGTAGATTTCTTCAATTCCACTGTGTATATCATATGCTTTCATTTCAAGCCTAGAAACAGAGGTGTTTAGGTAAAAATATGCTAAAGGTGATCCTTCGTTGCTCTTGGAAACAAAGAACACACAAAACAAAACGAAAATCGGAGGCTCGGTTTTATGAATACGCTTGTAAACCCGATATTTGATATTCTTTCCATGTTGCAAAATATCAAGCTTGCGCGATCATGCAGTCGATTATCGAACATTCGTCAAAGAGTGAGTAAATGGTTTATATTTATTTTCTTGTTCTACATTCGCAAACATTTATGGTCAACTAGGTACAAAACAGTTGAAATATAAGCTATGCAAGACAAAATAACTGGAAGAAAAGTTCCTAAAAAGCAAATTGCACATAATCTGTAGTCCGTGTAATAACTATAATCTACCACTAGACAGCCTGAGCGGTAATTTGTAAAATCGAATTATTTTTGTGACAGATATTGATCTTTTCTTGGCATATTGCAAATCTTGTAAAATAATATGACATCGGTTGATGGTGCAACAGTGTATATGATTTCTGAAAATACTAAGAACGACGGGAATTATTATTTTTTTTTATTTTTAACGCATTCAGTTTTTTTCTTATTTTCTTGTATCGATGGAAGCCCCTGTGCATTTATGTGTCAAGATGTGTCAAAATAATTAGCTAAGCAAACATATAGTGCAGGAATAATTAATGCAAATCTGAAACAACTGATCGCAAAATTGCTTGAATAATAAAGAATCTGTGTTTCTGTATTCCCCAAGGATTGAAATAAAATCTTCAATATGAAACAAAAGCACTCTGTACATTTAAGTGCTAGTAATGTGGCGATACTATGTGCGTATACCAGTATATGCCTGCCAGTTGAAGAAAAAAAAACAATGTTTGCACTCTTTATCTGAACGTATAGAATTGAGAATGTATCCTGATGCTATTCACCACGGTCTACATACGGTGACGGGTACATCGCGTTCGCATAAATACTGCATGTAGATCACAATTTGATAGGCTAATCTGATCGGGTATTATTATAGGCTTTGAAAATTAAACAAAAACAAATAGATTCTAAAAGGAATGACCCTTGAGAGCAATGAGCAAGCTCTTTAGAAATGGAATCGCTGCAAGTACGGTATTAATGATAACACCCATACATTGCACTACAGACTGAAATATATTATATGAATAAAAAAAAATAAATTTAAGGGTTTTAAGCTATGTGACGGTGCCAAAGTATAAACACACGTATTTAAATTGACAGATACAGGACTTTGAATCGAACTACCCTAAAAACAAAAGTGTTTAAATTTCCCAAAGGCAATCTTAAGAGGGCCCTTTCACTTGTACACAAAAGTGTTAAATTTCAAATGTCAATTGAGCTCTTGTATATAATAATAAATTACGTTACAACCTCTGAATCAAGAATAAGGACATCTTTTTATGATTTTATGCTAAAGGTTTATTTAAAAAGAGGAAAAACAAAGAACAACAACACACCTAAAATATAAAAACTTCATATATGACTGCAATGTCTATAGCAGAAAACATAAAAGAAACATTCATCAGTGTGGGGCAAAGCGACAGTATAATAATGATTCTAAATTACAATTTAATGGAAATTCTTGCATAAAAAGCAGTGCCGCACGTTATTAACAGCAGTGCATTAAACGGCGAAAAGCCGTGTATTAACAAGGCAATTCACGCGCTTTTAATGCACGGCTACGCAACTTTCAATATGCATGTACCGGGGCCACATAATTGCTGCCGTCATGAGATGTGTAGTGCCAGCCCTAGAACGAGCAAAGTCCGTGGAAATTGCATTCGCGAGACATCAGTGAAAAGTCGAAACAAAATAGTGCAAGAAATAACGCGAAATGTAGCAAACGTTTTCACTTTTTATGCAAAAATAGCGATCGGGCATGGTTTTTTAATGCATTAACATTCGCCTTGTCCCTTGGGAGGTGTTGAAAACCGCGGCCTCCGGCCTCGGTTTTCAACACCTCCCTCGGGACCTGGCGAATGTTAATGCATGAAAAGCCATGTTTGATCCCTTTATTGATACACTTTCAGTGGAAGCATGTCTGTCAAAATTGATTTTGTCTCCTTCTCAGAAGGCATGTATTGTAGAAGAAACAAATGTGCTCTCCGCGTATATGGCAATCATACGTCCTGCTGTTACTTTGAGAACCGTTTAGATGGGTAAAATATTATAAAACTAACTTCTAAGAAGGCAACTGTCTGCTGTCATAGCGAATAAACAGAATGACTTTACAGTGTCTACAATGGAGAGCAGAAAAATGGTCGTAATACTGAGTTTGATACAGGTAACGGGGTAAGCCCTTTAGATGGCAAGAGCTGTCACATATTTTCCAGCTGTTTGAAGTTAAAGAGGGACCTCATTCTTCCAGGAAGAAACCTATTCCATCAAACTGATCTGTCAGATAACCAGGAGTGAAGTCCATTAATCTGTCATTAGCAGCAATATCAATGATTGTGTCCAGTTTGCAGCCACAGAATTGAAATTATCTGGTCAGTTAGTTGGCCTGCCTATTAACTATTACATGTCAGCTATAACACAAAGGTGTACACCAGCAGATGTGAGGGATTAGAATAGAGAAAACACCATTTGAGTGGCTGAATCCTACATTTGATCCTGAACAGTGCTGGGGTTTAATTTTTTTAATGCATGTCTAAAATTGTACATTTCAGAATTACCTTTTAAATGACTTTTCACTAAGATTTACCAATATATACTTGACAAAATCAATATACCTAAAAATTAACTAAATAAAAGGTCATTTTATTTTATTATTTTATTTTTATGCCTCAACCCCATCCCCACGCTATCCCACCCCCTCCCCACAAAGCACGAAGTGGAGGAGAACATAAAGTTTATCCTTCCTCATATGTAGGTCTGTCTGTCCATCACACTTTATAGTACTGTTCATCTCCACAACTCCTCCTACAGTTTTCAACGCAGTGGTTTAAAACTTGCACCACAGTAAGCAAATAGACTGAGCATGTACATAAAGGTTATAGAACTCTGATCATTTTTATTGCTAGAGTTATGTACCCTTGATTCACTTAGAAAATGTTCTTATACACAAAACATACTATGGTTCGTGGCTCCACAACTTCTCCTACAGTTTTAAAGGTAACAATTTGAAACTTGCAGCAAAGTGTTTATTTTTATTCAATTTTTTATTGCTATAGTTACATGCCCAGAATTAACTTTGAAATTTTGCCTTATACACGTGACCTAGTAGGGTTTGTCTCAGGAACTTCTACAGTTTTCAAGGTAAAATTTGAAACTTGCAGCAAAGTAAAAATATAGGCTGGTCATGTGCATAAAGGTCACAAAACTCTGATCAAATTTTTATTACTAGAATTACCTCCCTAAGATTTACTTAGAAAACAAAAAATGCCGTATACACCTGATATAGTAGGGTTTGTGTCTCCACAACCTCTACAGTTTTCAAGACAATGATTTTAAACTTGCAGAATAGTGAGAATACGCGTTTGGCATGTGCATAAATGTCACAGAACTCTGATCAAATGTTAATTGCTAAATTTACATAGCCCTGTATTATTTAGAATTTTTACCTTATACATATGGCCTAGTAAGGTCTGTGTCTCCGCAACTTCTGTAGTTTTCAATATAATGATTTGAAACTTGCAGACAAGAAAAATGCCTAACAGCATTATGGACAGGTTTTTGAAAAGGTCAATGAAAAGGTTAACCTTGGGAGACCCAATGCCCACCGGCCATGACATCGCTATTTTAAAGGACAGATTTTTGAAACATATGTCCAAAAATCAATTTTGGCTGCACAAGCTTTCAGCTTCAGGGGTGATAAGTACCTATCAAAGAAATTGTCTATCTTAAAGGGGCGTGCCTACTGGTTCTTATCTATGTATCTACCAAATATTTTCAAAATATTTCAAACCATTAAGAAGTTATGAAGTGCACAAGAATTTGGCTTAGAAATTCATTCAGGGGAGTTAACTTGAAAAAAGAACAATAAGATATTACGTATCCTTCTTGCATGTGACACTCTTACTTGACCTGATATTATCAAATTATCTCAAACAATATGGCAGTTATGGCCTGCACAATATTTTTGTTTCAGGGGAGATATGTACATCAAGCAAGAGTTGTCCTTCCTGTTTGCAACACTTCTTCTTGATCTGATATATGAACCTACCAAATATTATCAAATTATCTCAAACAGTATAGGAGTTATGGCCTGCACAAGATTTCGACTTCAGGAGGGATAAGTATATAACAATGAAAGTGAGAGTTGTCTTTCTTGCACCCTACATGCCTACTGGTCCTCCTCTTTATCCCTACCAAATATGAAAGAAATCCACTGAAGAATAAAGGTAACATACAACTTTGAAAAAAACGTTTAACCAAAAGGTAGACTTCGGATGTCAAGGGAGACAAGTATATAACGGAGAATGTTAGAGTTGTCTCTCTTGCACAACACATGCCTACTGATCCTCATCTTCATCACTATTAAATATGAAAGCAATCCAATTAAGAATAAAGGTGACATATAACTTTGTAAAAAGGTTAACCAATAGGTAAACCTCGGACGACAGGGGAGATAAGTACATAAAAAACAAAGTGAGAGTCGTCTCTCTTGCATGTGACACACCTACTGGGCTTCCTCTTTATCCCTACCAAATATGAAAGCAATCTGCTGAAGAATAAATGTTACATACAACTTTGAAAAAAGGTTAACCAAAAGGTAAACCTCGGACGAGCCCGACGCCCGCCCACCCAGACATCACTATTTTAAAGGACTGATTTAAAAAAAAAATCCAACGACTAGACATGAGCATAAAGGTAACAGAAGTCTGATCAAATTATCATTGCTAGAGTTACATATCCTGGAGTTACTTAGAAAATTTGCCTAATGCATATGACATAGTCGGGCTTGTGTCTCTGCAGCTTCTACAGTTTTCAAGATAATGATTTAAAACTTGCAGCAAAGGAAGAATATAGGCAGGGCATGTGCATAAAGTTTACAGAACTCTGATCAATTTACAAACCCTTCATTTACTTACACAGTTGCCATATTCACATTGCATAGTGAAGTTCATGTCTCTGCAACCTACAGTTTTCATGATTGTGGTTTGAAAATTGCACTGCAGAAAATGTACTTGATTTATTTAATAATTTTGCCTTATAACTATGCCATAGCAGTCATGTTCAGAAACACACCCTGGCAAGAAAACAGGTTGAGGGTGTGCATGAAGCCCACATGATTCTGAAAATGGTAAAATGATACATCAACAAAGCCAAACTGGCATTAGCAGGGGCATTCATCCCCTTTAGGGATCTTCTAGTTTCTGATTATTTTGAGTTTGATTTCTTTCTTCCCATCATATCTAAAACAAAGTGCAGGATCAAATGTCAGTTTTAATATGAAGTAAAAAGGAAATAAGACAACTTCATTTCATTTTTTGTTGCCCATGCCAAATGGTGGAGGAGGGCATATTGGTTTAACCCTCCATCATATGCCATGCGTTCCTGTGTCCGTTGTCCGTTCTTCACACTTTATAGTACTGTGTATGTCTCCACAACTTCTCCTATAGTTTTCAAGATATGGGTTGAAACTAGCACCATAGTAAGAATATAACTGAGCATGTGCACAAGGGTCACAGAACTCTGATCGAACTATTATTGGTAGAGTACATACCCATGATTTATTAGAAAAAATTCATATACACAAGCCATTGTGCGGTTCCTGTCTCGGCAGCTCCTACTGTTTTCAAGGTAATAGTTTGAAACTTGTACTGTAGTAAGATAAGCAGGGCATGTGACAGAACTCTGATCAAATTTTCATTGCTAGAGTTACATATTCTTGATTTATTTAGAAATATGACTTTATACACATGGCATGGTAGGGATCGTGTCTTCGCAACTTCTCCTACAGTTTTCAAGGTAATGATTTGAAACTTGCAGCAAAGTAAGAATATAGGCTGGGCATATGCATAAAGGTCACCTAACTGATCAATTTTTTATTGTTAGAATTACATTCCTTGATTTACTTAGAGATTTTGTCATATTCTTTTTGCTTTTTGTTCAGAATAATAAATCTACACAGCCAAACTGGCAGTAGCAAGGTAGTGTGTGTGTGTGTGTGTGTGTGTGGGGGGGGGGGGGGGTGTGGCGGGAGGGGGGGGGGGAGAATCCCTTCAAATTTACACAAACAGTATTATCATCTAAAGGACAGAGAGGCATGTGCTGACAGCATAGACCCAAATCAGATGTCGCAGAGTGTGCCGTCTGATCTGTTTGCCACTATTCAGCAGTTTTTTTAGACACATCAGGAGAGTCAAAAGGATGTTAAACTTTTAGGACAACTATGGTAAGGGAGAACAGCATCCTAATATTTAGGGTAAATACAGTATGTCAGGTGCCTTGGGAGGTCTGTGGTCCATGACTGTGGCCTTACCTGGGTATCTCCTTATTCATTTTTTACATTTACATTAAATATATATGACACCAAACAAAAACTTTACGGGATAAAATAAAAACTTTTCCATTTATTACACTTCCCTCTAAGTGTCCAATTACCTTTTCACTCAACTGTTATATAATGCACAGAACCAACACACAGTAGAAGCAGAAATTTCATGAAACCTTGTAAAATACAGATAATTTCTGTTCTCTTCTACACAGATGTTCTCAAAACATTCATGAGCTGGCCAGTTTGAAAGCAATAAAATTAGTCTCAATGGGGTTAGATTAGACAGGTCAATGATTGCTGTGGTCAGCATGTGGCACTAAATGTGATTCTTCCTGGAAGAATGAGGTTCCTCTTTAAGGAAATTTTGAGATGCATGTTATAATTCTACGAGGAATATTCAATAAAATTGTTACTTATTTTACATAAACATGTATTCAAAATATAATGTTGTTGTCTGTTATCACAATTTAAGTATTCTCTCTCAACCTTTGGACTTACCTGATTTTTAAACCATTGGTTGTAACTCCTGCGACACCGGAGCAGAACGGCGCATCTAATCAATTACAATTATCATTTGTAATAAGTTATGCGTATTTCAAACAAGATTTGACTGTAAAAGTGCTTTAAACTCCCCGGTGGTTTACTCTACTGACCGTTCTAAGGCGGTGGTCCCGGTGTTAGTCTTACTCTTTGTTGCTTTGTGGTTTATTCTACGAGGCGATTTTTTGTATGTCTTTCCATGTGTCATTTTGTTCTTGTGTTTTATAGTCCTTTTAGTATTGCGATTACCTCGCTTGGGGAAGAGAGAGCTAATCTTAGTGCTTTTCGTACGTTTGTTTGATTTGTGCTTGTTTGGATTTTTCGGTTTCCTCTTCCTCTTGGGGTCTGGGAAGGGCTGCGGTTTGTGATTGTGGCACTCCCTGGACTTTTCTCTTACCTTTTTTTTTTCATAGTGCAGATTTTATTTTTAGTTTCTTTGAGATCATTGATTCCATTGTGGTTACTGTGACAATCGAATATCGGTTAAGCCTGTGCCAGCGGCGTATGCAGCCATGCAAACGACATAGCTGTACATTACACTGGTAATCCTGATATTTGTGCAACGGTCCCAGTCAGCATTCTACGTAAATCTATATCGGGCCGTCATCGGCCCGTCAGGGTAGCTGACGGGCCGATGACGGCCCGATGTAGATTTAAGTAGAATGCTAGCTGGGGTTGGATTCTCCTAACTACGGTGCAAAAAAGGTGAACCGTCGGACGAGGTATGCACTTTAGATAAATATCTACTTAAGACAAACGCAAATATTAATCTTTTTTATGCAACATCTTTGAAAAGAACACATGCATTTGTGCCTGAGTTCACTTTTTTTCTTTGCTTTTGTCAGACTGTATCCGCTTAAAGCTCGTGACAGCAGAGAGGTTTGATAAACTTGATTTCACAGTTTCAGATGTGCCGCTATAAGAACATCTCCGAAAGCGGTGTTGTGTTTGTCGGTTGTATGCCGGTCCAATTACCACATTATAGGTATGTATTAAATGCTTTGTCACGCAAATGTTCATGGACGGATAAACGGACGCATGGAAACCCGACCATCTACGAGTATGGCACCCTTGCAGGCGCAAATGTTATTAAATATTCAGAGGATATTACAGACAGCCCTCTTTGTACCGACACTCGATACAACGACAAAATTCTTTTTATGACAATTTGATTATCGCGAAACTTTCGCTTAAGAGGTAACAATTAGTCACAAATTATGCAAGAATGTTGTATTCAATACTTAAAATAAACATGTTTTTTTTTTAATGAGGCGATTCTACCAAATATTCAAAACATATATTCTATTGGGAGGTATGAACAAAACAAGACCTTTCTTACATATCATTCTGCTCATTAAGTATTCTCTACAACAGCAAATTCATTTTAATGACAATGTCTTTGAGAACAAATGTTGTCGTTGTAACGAGGGTTCATTGTAGTTAGGGAAGCCAATGAGAATAAAATGTGATCCCTCTGTGCATAGAATAGAATAACAGCAAACTAATGAATGTGAAAATGTACCGCCGAACATATGCGCCCAACGAAGACTCAATTCAGCCTGTAATTCCGCCCAGTCTGATCAGTCTTCGTTGTTCGCATGAAGAAACGTTACATCCTTGGGCATCCAAAATGTGTCTAGTAAAGATTCTGATCAGACTGCGAAATGCACAGGCTTATCTGAATATTCGTTGTACATATATATCTGAAGGTACGATTTCTGACGTTGCGGCTCAAATAATTTGTAAGGTTATTCTCTCCCTTCCGCTAAATCAAGACACGCAGCTGTCGGTTACTGAGGACAAGTATTGCTTATAACTGCTAAGAGGACTAAGCCTGTCCAGAAAAAATTGTAAGTTGGTTAACTTCTCGGCTCGTCATGACCATAACAGTGTTAACCAACTTAAATTTAAACAAAAGATCATGTCAGCAGACCTTTGGCATATTTAATTTAACTGTTTCAGACAAGCCACCAGAAGAAGAAAATCTCGGAAAGCGGTGTCGCGTTTGTCTGGCATTTGCCACTCCCATAGCCACATATTTTTCTTAGTATAGCTATGTAATTAAATTCTTGGGTTGACGTACATCTTAAGGGACAGATGAACGGACGCATGGAAATCCTACCTCATGGCACCCCTGCAGGAGCAGATGCTATTAAATGTTGGGAGAAAATTACACAGAGAAGACATTGTGAGTAAAATACGATCACTGAGCACAGAACAGGATTGTGCTTAGTAAAGCAAGACTTTCGCGGTGACTCGCAAACTATAGCAAACTTTCCGATCAGCTGCGACAGATTTCGGTTTACGGTAGCGAGTATCCGCTCACTAGTCTCAAGCGGCATTTTGGCACAGTCAAAATGGCGGAGTCTGTGAATAAAATTTCTGTACGCTTGTTCGTAACAAAAATATGAAAATGTTTACTGGGTAGAGATTATAAGTCCACCACTTACAAATTTAATTATTATTGATATAATTTACTAGATCAAATATCAAGTTACGTCAAAGAGAATCACTGCTACGCTTTATTCTGAGATAACACGAGACGGTTTTACAAAAAGCGTTCAATAGATGCCAAATACTTTGTGAAAAACTCTCGCAAATGATTTGCTTAATTGAACGTAGTCAATGAGAGCTGAAAATAAGGAATAAGCCGCAGTGTCAGAAAACGTACCTTCTATTATGTGCGCCCCACGAAGACACAAACTAGATTGCATCCGCGCAGTCTGCTCAGTGTCTTTTTGTTGTTGCATGTAGAAAATTTGCATCCTTGGTTATCCAAAATGGCCCTTTAGATACTCTGATTAGACTGTGCACATGCTCAGGCTAATCTGAATCTTCAAAGTGTGCACATGTCCGAACGCTCAATTATCAAACGTCACTGTCGTATATCGTAATACTGCAGACATTCTGAACGCTTTTTAAGATTTTAACATTGATATTTATTTCATGGAACGTAGTTAACAGTGACGAAAACCACAATAGCAAATCCAATATATTTGCTTGCTTAATTTTCCCTTTAAAGAAGCTTAGTAAAACAAAAGAAACAACATAGAAGCTTGTTATAGAAAGTCTGCCCATATGCTTGAGGAATATAAAAGTCAAGAAGGACTTTCTTTAGAAACAAAGGACACACAAAATCACGAAAATCGGGGACTTGGTTTGATTGAGTCTCTTCATATGCAACACTGTAGTATGCGAGGCTGCATACGCCCCCTAGCGCCGGCCTAAGCGGTAATCGATTTTAAGACATCTATAAAAGGAATGTATTTTGAACAAGAAATAAGTAATAATTCGATTGAATACTGTATGGCTTTACAGCTGAATTAATGTTCCTATCTGATAAACATATTTATGTAGTCATTAAATAGAATTGATACATTTTCAGGGGTGTTAACTATATCAAAATTGTTTTACTCCCTTCTGATCCCTTTTTAGAAGGGCATGGTGTGTGGAAAGAGGAAGTCCCAAAGTTGTCTCCCTTGTTAATAATGCGGAATATCTACCAGGTGTATCCAGTTCTGAATAAATTAAGATGCCACGTCCATGTCTAATTTCCAGCCAATCAAATTACTTGATCCGGGTTTTTGATAGAAATTCATATATTTAATGACAAACGGTGCAGATCCAGATCTGGATCTACACTGTTTGCTAAGACAGGGCATGTCGTGTTTAGCAAGAGAAGGGTTAGATTGTTTGCTAGAATGGCAGGTAAACACATATACAGCATATTTCCGTCGGTGATATTATAAGCAGCAAATAAAACAAAACATACTGTATGTTCGTTAGATCTTCAACATTATGGACAGAGATGTTCACGGCATCTCCCATTGATAACCAGAGATCTTCGATTACAGGCGGTGATAGGTCTGTCTTTACCGTTACAGAATCGTCAACAAAAGCGTCTGTGATGTCACTGGCTCTTACTTGTATGTCTAGTTTCATTCCATCATGAATCAGTATGTGAAAGGGCTGACTTTCAGTAGATATATCGTCAATGTCTTTAAGTGGATACTGACTGGTTTTTTGTTCAAATGTAACGTTGTACGCTATTTGGAAACGTGTTATGCCTGAAACAATACAATTAAACAGCTGACAGTCATTTACTTTCAAAATATATACAAAACAAAACTAGAAAATAGGAAGTCACATCCGGGATATAGAGTATATTCGCAGAAAAGTCTCCGGATTTAGGATTTTAACTGATTGTTCCTATTTTCTAGTTCATGAATAACCAGTTAAACCCGGGATCCAGAGTATTTTTGAACTAGTCAAATTCGGGATCAGAGTATTTTACAGAAATAGGAACAACAGTCAAATCCGGGATCCAGAGTATTTTTACAGAAAGTATACTGTACCCCGGCTTAGACTGGTTGTTCCTATTTTTCTAGTTTCAATTACATATCTGCACTCTAGTGCAACTTGTCAAGTCATATTTTTGTTCACTTTCAGAGCTAACAACAAGTCAAGCCATTCATAATATAGTCTATGCACAGGGCCGTCCCAGCTAGCATTCTATATAAATCTATATCGGGCCGTTATCGGTCCATCAGCTACCCTGACGGCCGATAACGGCCCGACATAGATTTATGTAGAATGCTTACTGAGGTGATCCTAAGATGTGGCAGACATAAAGTTGAGCCATGAAACAAGAAGTATGTTGTCAATAATTTTAAGCAACGTTTTGATAAATATTGATTAAGAAATAAGACAAATAGTCTAGTTTATATTTTATATAACTTTGAGCATAGGTACCGCCATTTTCAATATTTAATTAGATAAGTCGTTACGAGCCATGCGAGAAAGAAATAAAAGTGAAACCAGCAACAAGCTTTAAATTATTAACAATATTTATTCACAAAAAAAAAAAAAAAAAAAAAACAAGATTAAAAACAAAAGAATGTAAGTAAACAGTCCCTTTCAAGTTTATGTCACAAAGTCCCTCAGAAATAATCCACAATAATTTATAAAACAAATCCTTTGCATAACAGTTTCTGATCCCACAATTTTGAGCTCCTGAATTCAGAATTTAAGGCCAGAATAAATAAAACATTAAAGTAATCCAATACAGAATAATTTCCGATGAAAGTTTTCAAAGATGCCCACATGAAAATCTTTTCTCCTTATATAATATCAAAGAATATTCTAGAAAAAGTATTTACTACAGGCATCCCTTATTTTTCATTTTCAGTCAAGAAACTTCTAAATATTCTTTGACATGCCAAAAATAACTCAGTCCAGAATCAAGGACATAAACAACATGTTATTGTAAACATGTTGTTCCAGAAAGTTATTTATGGAAATATAGTAAATAAAGTTATTAATAGAAAAATAGTAAAGATGGTGCTTAAAATAATTGAACACCCTATATATATATACCTCGTATAACACTTCCCCTCTTCAAGGAAAAGAAAGATTTATGTAATAAAGCTTTCTTGTGCAAAAAAATTATCATAAAATAAAATACTGTTAAAGGCAATTATTATCTTATATGCAGCAAGTTACAGGAAACCACAGCTCAAGACATCATGCTCTAGACAAGGCATCAGGAATAATATTATCTTTTCCTTTGATATGCCTAATGTCAAGATTGTATTCCTGTAACAACAGGCTCTATCTGAGCAACCTCTGATTCTTGTTTTTCATCTTATGGATGAGTCAGTAGATTGTGATCGCTGAAAATAGCAACAGGTGAGGATGAAGAAGTTAGATAAACTTCAAAATGTTGAAGAGCAAGAATGAGAGACAAACATTCTTTCTCTACTGTAGAATAATTCTTTTGATGTTTATTAAACTTTTTGGTAAGTAACAAACTGGGTGATCCACACCATTGTCATCCTCTTGCAGCAATACACCACCTGCACAAACATCACTCGCATCTACAGCTAGCTTAAATTATTTATTAAAATTTGGTGCCAAGTGAACTGGCTCACTTCCCAGTATGGCTTTTAGTTTATCAAAGGCATTCTGACAATCACTGTTCCACTTAAACCTCATTCTTTTAATCAGTAGATTAGTCAGTGGTTCCGCAATGACAGAAAAATTATTACAGAATTTTCTGTAATAACCGGCAATACCAAGAAACCTCATCAGTTGTCTTTTGTATGTGGGCACAGGAAAATCTGAAATAACTTCAACTTTAGCTTCTATAGGTTTTTAACCAGACCTTGACCCATAACATGTCCTAGAAATGTTAACGTTCCATGACAGAATCCACTTTTAGCAAGTTTTATTGTCAGTTTTGCTTCACTCAGTTTATCAAAAAATGCTTTGATAGTCCCGGATGGTGATTCCACTCATCATTGTATATGATGGCGTCATCGACGTAAGCCTTGCAATGCTTGATTCCAGCTATTACGGTGTTGATTAAGCGTTGAAATGTTGCTGGAGAGTTTTTCATTCCAGAAGGCATTACTTTATAGTGATAAAATCCATCAGGAGTAACAAATGCTGAGATTTCTTTGGCTCTTTCTGTGAGAGGAATTTGCCAATATCCTTTCATAAGATCAAATTTAGTTATATATTTCGAATTTCCAATTATGTCAATACAGTCATCCATTCTTGGGATGGGAAAAGTGTCTGTTTTACTCAAATTGTTGACCTTCCTGTAATCAGTGCACATCCGATATGATCCATCCGGTTTTGGTACAAGAATACAAATTGAACTCCATTCATTTTGGCTTGGTTCAATGCAATCATTGTCCAGCAAATACTGATTTTTTTCCTTAAGATATTTTTGTTTTGTAGGGTTCATTCTATATGGATGTTGTTTTACAGGTTGTGAATCCTCAACATTCATATCATGATAAATTTTGTCAGCCCTTGTAGGAATATCCGGAAATAAATGTTCGTATTCATTAATTAACTGTTTCAGTTCCTTTCTTTGGACTGGATCTAGATGTGAAAGTTTCTGGTCGAGATCCTTTAGAATTTCAGAATTCTGGAGTTTTGAAGACGCATGGATCTGATTTGATCAAGTTCTTTTCTTCAGAGTTCATTTCACTTTCTTCCTGAGGGACTGAACTAACAACATTAATTGGTGTAACAGAAGAGCTATCCTTATCTATGTATTGTTTAAGCATGTTAACATGTTAACATGCATAACTGTTTTTTGTTTGCGTCTCCCAGGAGTGTTAACAATGTAACTTACATCACTAATCTTTTTATCTACAGTGTAAGGGAAGTAATATCTGGCTTGCAATAGTTTGCCAGGAACAGGCAAAAGAGCAAGTACCCTGTCTCCAGGCACGAATTTTCTTTCTTTTGCACTTTCATCTTACCTACGTTTCATTTTTCTTTGTGCTGACATAAGATTGGTCCGAGCAGACTCACAAGCTTTTGACAGTCGGTCTTTAAAATCTGATACAAACTGAAGTAAGTTCAAAGAACTATCATCATTTGAGAGAAATTTCTCTTTCAAAAGTTTCAAAGGTCCACGCACTTTATGGCCAAATACCAGCTCAAATGGACTGAAACCAAGAGATTCCTGGACAAATTCTCTAACGGCAAACAACAACAAATGAATGCCTTCATCCGAATCTTTTTTCAGTGTCAAAGCAGTATGATCTGATCATAATTCCAGTGTCTGATGAAATCTTTCAAGGGTACCTTGACTTTCAGAATGGTAAGGTGGCGATTTATATTGAGTAATTCCCAACTCATGACCTGTTGAAAAATTCCAGGCATAAAATTTGAGCACTGATCCGACTGAACAGACTTTGGGAGGCCTGCAAATGTGAAAAATTTTACCAGAGCCCTAACAATGTTCTTAGTTTTAATATTCCTAAGTGGAATGGCTTCTGGGAAACGTGTAGAAGCACACAATATAGTGAGAAGATACTCATGGCCTGACTTGGTTTGGACAAGGGACCAACACAATCAATAATTATTTTGCTAAAAAGTTCATCAAAAGAAGGAATTGGCTGTAAGTGAGCTTTTGGTATTGTCTGGTTGGGTTTTCCTACCATCTGACAAGAATGGCAAGATTTACAAAACTGAGAAACGTCAGATTTTAACCCTGGCCAGTAAAAATGGTTAAGAAATTTGTGATAGGTCTTATTTATACCTGAATGACCTGACATTGGAGTGTCATGGGCCAAGTTCCAAATTTCAGGACGATAAACCCTTGGAACCACTATTTGGTGGTTAACAGTCCAGTCATCTTCTGCTGAGACATCAGGAGGACAGCATTTTCTCATTGAAATGCCATTTTCGACATAGAAACAGACTGGGACTTGATCTATTTCTTTCTCATCAAAAGCCCTTTCAAGCAAAGGCTAAATTTCAGGATCATTATGCTGTTCCTTGCAAAGTTGTGACCTTGACACCAAGTCATGACCTCGACCTTGGTTATTTAATATTGAACAGTAATGACTTGACTCTGACTTGTCACTTAAGTCTGTCTGCTTGTCAGACAGGCTGGATGAAAGAGAATTTGTAATCTCATGTTTAAAAGACTGACCCAAAAAGGTATCAATTAAATCAGTGTCCCCATCATTCTGTTTTGCTTTCTTAGCCATGGCCCTTGTAACGGCACAAGATGGGTAAAGATCAGGGATTTCCTGTTCAATGGGATCAGGTGGCTGATCAATACAAGGTATGTTAGTCAAAAGTGGGTTAACCACAACCTTATCTCCTGCTAAGTCATTGCCTAGCAGTAAATGAACACATTTGAAAGGTAAAGAAGGTTGAACACCGACAGCCACTAAACCAGTTACCAAGTCTGAGGATAAATAAATGTTATGAAGAGGAACATTAACAAATCCACACTCTACACCCCGAATAAGGACACTTGTCCCAAAGGAAGTCTTCTCAGAAATAGGCAGAGTATCTGCTAAAATAAGAGATTGAGAAGCTCCGATATCTCGTAAGATTTTAATTGGGGTAGACTGGGCATAGTCACTATTAAGTGACACAAAACCATCTGATAAGAATGGTTCATAAAACTCCATAACAGAATCAGTCTCAGACCTTTTGATCTGAACAGGATCTTCCTCCTTAACACATGGCTGTGGTTTTGACAGTAAAGAGGTAAGACCTGTAGGTTTACACCTCTCTTGTTTTTCTTTCTTTTCAAATGTAAGCATTCAGAAATAATATCACCTGTCTTTTTTAAATAATTGCAAATTGGTTGAGATAAGGGATTTTGATCTTTGTTTTCACCAGAAGATATGGGTTTAGGAGTAAATGTTTGGCTATAACTGCCAGATGGATTACCAGGGTATTTTTGGATCCTGAATGAGGGAAAAATGGTCTTCTAGAGGGATTAGACTTATTGATAAAGGCAACCTTATGCATTAAGGCATAATCGTCTGCAAGTCGAGCTGCAGCTTCCAAAGTTTCAACTTGTTTCTCATCTAAAAAGGACTTAATGTATGAATTTATGTACCTTTTGAACTCCTCTACAAGCATGAGCTGCCTAAGTTTTTCATGATCAGAGCCGATTTTCTTCGAAGAGCACCACCTATCAAATAACTGTTGCGGATATAGTAAAGATGATGCTTAAAATAATTGAACACCCTATATATAACAAAGTGAAGATACCCAGGAAATGCAACAATTATGAAGCATAGCCTTCCAGAGGCACCAAGAAAGGAGAGATGAGGACCAAAACAATAACAAAACAAACATCACATATGAAACTACCGATTACCGAATACAGAAGAACTGCAACAGGGAAACCGCCTTGCAGCACTATCAGCATTTATTTTTCCCCGTCTGAAAATGTGTTTACTGCCTGTAGGAACAATTTTATTTCTTTTAGAGTAGATCTCTTTTCAGAATGTATTTGGTATGCAGTTAATCAGAAAAAATACAAAAGTTTTCTCCCTTTTAAAAATACGGAAAATCATCCAGGTTTATTAAGTCCTTTTAAGGGCCCTTTCTTACAGTTGTGCATTGCTTGATCTACGATAATACCAATACCAAATGTTACATGTATCTAGTTTCATTTACAGATGACAGGCCTATAGTCTGATACAGAGTGGTAATTACCATAAATTAGGTACTACATTAAAAAAATGATTCTTTTCTACATGTACTTATGTATTGTTACACTTATCAAATATTTCTAAGTAACTGAATAACGTCACTGTCCGCATATGACGTCATCAGGCTGAAGTCGCTTTATTCGAAAAGAGCGATATAGCGTTCAATAAAAATCTAAAAAAGGCTTTTGAAAACCAAGAACACATAAAAGAATGAAAATCGGAGACTCGGTTTTATTTAGTCTCTTCATATGCGACGATGTAGTTTGTGAGGCTGTATGTGGCCCTAGTACTGACTTTCAAAGTAACCAGAATTGGCTAAATGATCCCAACGGAAAAAAGAAGTGTCAATAAGCAAGGCTTATTAGATACCCTCCCCGTAAGGTAATGACTGTCTTCTGAACACTGAAAAGCAATGTATTAAAATGCATATTTGCTCGAGGTTGTATGTGATTGGGGAAACCAATACAGACATACAGACATATGGATAGACATAAATGGCTAATTAAAAGTGTCTGTTATTTGGTCATTTTTCCAGTAGCAAACTTCACCATGCATATGTACAACATGCCTATAATGAGTCTTCAAATTATCAAACTGCTTCAATCAATTCTTTCAGAAGTGTTGATTCCACCATGCATGCACTATATAGTCATGCCAAAAATATTTTTCAAAAAGTACAAAGGGATATAACTCGAGATGATTTAACGCTTCGGCCCTTATTATTCTCTTACAGCAACATCTCATCAATATCAAAATTTGTACAAAGTAACAAAAGATCCCTTTAATGGTTTTGCAAGACAAAAAGCAGAAGGAATTAACCCCTTAACCCCTTATTTTTCTGTAAGAGCAAGATCTCATCAATATCAACATTTCTGAAAAATATGAAAAGGACCGTTAAATTATTAAGCAAAACAAGAAGCAGAACCCAAATCGCTTTTTCAAATAACAAAAGGAAATAACTCTGAAGCAAAAAACCAGGCCCTTAATTTTCCCTAACAGCAACATGTCATCAATTTTAACATTAATCAAAATATGAAAAGATTCCTTAAATTGTTTGGCAAAGTAAGAAGCATGAATCAAAACGTCTTTTTAAGAATATCAAAGGGAAATAAGTGTGACAGCAATAGAACATTAATACCAACTTTTATACAAAATATGAAAATATTCATTGAATTATTTAACAATTCAACAAGATAGGAAACAGAAAACCAAAACGTAACGGACAACCGCATCAATAATAATAAAGGAAAATAACTGTTGGGGAATAAATTCCTAGGCCCTTATTTTCCTCCAACAGTAACATCTTATCAATATCAATATATATGCTAAATGTGAAAAGATTCCTTTAATTATTTAGCAAGAGAAAAAGCAGAGATCAAAACATCTTTTCAAGAATAGGAAAGGGAAATAACTCTAAAGAAATTAGTCCCTAGGCTCATATTTTTTCTCTAACGGCAACACCTCATCAATATCAACATTTATGCAAAATATGAAAAGATTTCTTAATAATGTAGCAGGATAAGAACAGAAACCAAAACACTTTTTCAAGAAAAACAAAGAGAAATAATTCTAAAGGAATGAACCCATATGACTTATTTATTCTCAAACAGCAACATTTCATCAGTATTAACATTATACAAAATATAAAACAATTCCTTAAAGAATCTAGCAAGATAAGAGGCAGAAACCAAAACGTCCCATGAAGAATATCAAAGGAAAATATTTGTAGAGGAAAACCCTAGGCCTTTATTTGTCTCTGATGGCAACACCTTATCAATACCAACATTAATACAAAATATGAAAAGATTCATTAAATTATTTAACAAAGTAAGAAGCAGAAACCAAAACGTAATGGACGGACGCATCAAGAATAACAAAGGGAAATAACTGTAAAGGAATTAACCCTAGGCCCTTATTTTTCTCTAACAGCAACACCTCATCAATATCAATGTTTATACAAAATATGAAAATATTGCTAAAATTGTTAAACAAGACAAGAACAGAAACCAAAAAACCTTTAAAGAATAACAAAGGGAAATAACAGCAATACCTCATCAATATCAACGTTTAGGCAAAATACGAACAGATCCCATAAAATATTCAGCAAGGTAAGAAGCAGAAACCAAAACGTAACGGACGGGGACATACGGACCGACAAACTGAAAACAGTATACCCACACAAAAACATAGCAATATAGTTGGCAGAGGTTGGGGTGGGGTGAGTAGGGGCGGGGTATAATAAAAATATAATCTGCACTAGGGTGAAGTACGGGGAAACATTTTACTACCGTCACACGGCACTCGCTGTATTGAAGTGAAATAAAAAAAAATGATTAGAGAATTACAACGTCAAAATGCAACTTAAGGTACAGTGTGGCTGGAGTCACTAGTGGCCAGGCTTTATAGTCATTTTATTTTGGTTTTATTTTAGTGGATTATTAAACAGGATTATAACAGGAATATAAGAATCAATATTTAGTCCCTGGAACGGAACCAGTCTACATAGTGTCTGACTGTTGCCTGGAAATAAAGGTTTATTCAAAATATTTTTCTTTTGTTTTTACATAAGTTTTTTTTTTTATATACATGTATATTAATTTAATCTTTTTTGCATAAGAACCTAGACTGCAGATGCACAAAAACAGTTAACTAACCTATATTTATTATGATTTCAAAACAAACAAAAAAGCTAATACTCAAAAGGTACCGATAGTAGTCACATAATGCTTATGTCCATTTTACCTAGAATATTTTTGACCTTTTCAATCGTTCGTAATCCATCATTATCGTCAAATACTAAGTCTGTATGATTTTCCATGGACTGCACAGCATGCAACCAATGTCCAGCATGGTGTCTGGTATTTATAAACCTGTAAAACACATCAACAGTGTTACTGACTATACTACAGTCAACCCCCTTTTTACTGACTCTCGATACCATGACAAAATTCGTTAAAATGATAATTTGACTGGCACGAAAAGAGGTGGCAGTTGATTATGCAATAATATTGTATTTTATACTTCAAAAAGCATATGTTTTGGATATTTGTTAGAATTGCTTCACAGATTTCTTGCAATCAAATATCCCAAACATATGTTCTGTGAGGAAATAAGAATAAAATAAGGCCTTTAATTCTTTGAAACGGAAAATTCATTTAAATGGCAACAAATACTGTCATTGAAATGAGAGTTCGCTGTACAAACAACAGTAAGCACAACATACAGCACTGAATAATACGAAACTACGATTTTTAAACAGACTTGCATTTAAAATGTCAGTAATATGATATTCAGAGAGTTCAGTTTATGTGCATGTGCTACTTATTTTCTTTTTTTTTTCAATTTTGGTAAAAATTGTCCGTCTCTTTGTAATTATTACACAGCATAGATATCTGATCGCAACAGATATTTTTCTACTGTATCATTCAGTAAATGTGACACAATATCCGCAACGATCTATTGTGCATTAAGATACATGTCAGTTAAACACAAATGAGCACTTGCTTTGATGAATTTGCGAGTTCATAAATCACCGTCGGAGGATAATGTCGCCATTTACGTCAGCTTATACATCACGAAAGCATGCCTATATATTTTTAACCCCCCTTAAACCCCACCTTTATATAGTAAAACTGGGGTATTTTTGCTCGAAAACATAGATTGTGGGTACTCGTTAAAACCGCCTAATCAAGGCAGTTCTAACGAGTACCAACAATCTTATGTTTTAGCAGAAATATGAAAAATATCAGTTTTTTATCACAAAAGTTTCAATTTTTGGAGGTGAAATTTTCTGTATATTTGAATAGGCGTGTTTACATGCCGTAAGCATAGATATTTCTTTTTATTCTGTCAGGTCAAACTTTTCTGGCATTTCGTATTTGAAGCAAATTCTAATTTATATGTATCAGGTATTGGCAATCTCAGCACAGGTAAGTATTAAATCTACCATGTAGTTTTATATACAGTCAAACTTCAATGGCTCTAACATCTTTGGAACTATAAAAATTGTCCTAAACATGGGTAGCTTGACCCACTGAAGGTTTATCAAAGCGTCGGGTCAGCTGGCAAATGGAGATAATTTAGGGATGTCTTTTCGATCTTCTATAAATTAATGGTTTGCTGAGTGTACGTATTAGAATGGTCGATGAGGCGATTCTAATGAGCACACACAATTAACATTTTCACGATGTATTAAGATGCAAATCTCTAAAATATCCATAAATATTTGTTTTCTTGTGCTATCGGAAGAATTTTCAAGGGACTCAAAAGTAGTTGTGGTTATGGTACCCAAGCCATAAAACAATCTCATAAATCCGTAAACGAATGACGAATCACATGGACTCCAGAATAAAGAGTGAAATCAGGCGTCCGCGGATAAGTTCGAATCAGCCACGGTGAGCGAGCCATCGGTGTTTGAGTCATTGAAGTTTTCGTATAAAAAGAAAGAGCAAACGAAGAAACACATTGGAACAGCCAGTAGTAGGACGTCCAATCGGTTTATTACCATACATTAAACGCTGTATACCAATACCGTATATTGGCATCAGCTGAGTTATCCAAGATATTAAATGAAGCTAAGGTGTCTATGGGCGTATGCAGACAACACAAATTCAGATCATCTAGCGCTTTTGCGCGGTCTGATCAAAGCATTCGTTGTCTACTTACTTGGTTAATTATTATTATTGTAGAATATGTCAGTAGTCACTAAATGTCCTGATGAGATTTGTAGGCATATCAGAATTAACACATTTCGCAACCGCACCCGTTCGCTTGATGCGGCTGGATTTTATGCTACATTCCAGGCTAACAATCTGTCATGTCACGATACGTTACCTAAAGAGGAATGCATATTAATATTCTATCAGTATCATAATATTCTGAAGGGCAGGTGTTTTGCAACATAACCTCCTGTTGACTCGTAATCTCAAACTTCAAGGGAGAAGTGCTTGAGATAAAGAGAGCCAAGTGTATTTTTATTCATGTGGTAATTAATCTTTCGTGTTTTACCTTTGTGACCATGCAATAGTTACACTAGATGTGTTTTTGGTAATCCAGTTGCAGAGAGCGCTGGGATCAGCATTTCTGACAATAGGAGGACTCGGGGAATACTTCCACGTACAGTCGCCATTAAAGTCGGTTTTATACGACCTTTTGCCTTGGAGAGATACTATTGAAATATTGTCAAATATGATTAAACGACGAGCAGTTCGATGGTTTCCAGCCTTGTCATATGCTGTTATCGTGACTGCATATGGCCCTGGGCTGGGAAGTGTTGCGTTTACCTGAAATGAAATAACCAATGGTGAAAAGTACAACAGACTGCAGATATGCACCTATTTAAACACAGAATAAAATCAAGAATTAAAAATATACATTTGGAGCTACAAGTCCTATGAGTCTAGGTGTTTGATAGATAATCATTTTGCCCTCCCGGTGCCGTAATGAACATTTATATACCTACTGTATTTCATCAAGCCAACAAATGCATATAGTCTACCATACTAACATGGTCAAAATATTAAAAACAAATCAACATGAAATGTAACAAAGTGATGCCTGTAAAACTGACAGAAATAATCAAAGAAAGTATGGTTACAAATAACAGAGGCAGGGCTACAAGCAGCAACAAGAAAAAGAATCAATCTAGCTTTGATGTTTACCGCCAAATTCTAGTATGCCTAATATCCCCAGTAATTATGTAAAGAGTTTTATTCAATAAAAGTACGATGTAACATTCGAGCGTACAATAAAAACTGACAATTTCTCAGGCATTTTCTGATATAATCTATAGTGGATATCCGAAATTGTATGTTTTCCGTTTCTTGCTATACTTAGCCCTTGCCATGCTGAATAGATTAAGATGCTTTTGCATATAACACTTTGGTTTGACGAAAAAGTTTTTTAAAAGAAAATGAAAATCATGGACCTGAGAAACATCTGCATAAACTTCAGATTGAATAGCGTCGTTAACCTTGTCGCCATGGATCAAATCACCACTAGTTGGTTGAAGATGAAATATTTTAAAGTGATAGGATTTTAGACCAGCGAGAGTGTCTTCCCAGCCTGACCATTCTACAGCAACAGTAGCCTATAAATAAACATTTGTGAAAAATGAACGACTGTAACTCCTTATTTCTGTGGTATACCATTAGTTATGTGACAATCTATCGTACCGCGCAAAAACGTATATGCTGATCTCATCACGAAAACATGCCTATATAATTTTGACCCCTTAAACCCCACTTTTATATAATAAACTAGGGTTTACAAGAGTATACATTAGTTGTCTTATGTCTGCTAAAACACAGATTGTGGGTACTCGTTAGAACTGCCTTGCCAAGGCTGCTCTAACGAGTATCTACAATCTATGTTTTGAGCAGTAATATGAAAAATATCAGAGTTTTTATCTGAAAATTTTCAGTTTTTGGAGGTAATATTTTCTATATATTTGAAAAGGCGCGTTTTCATAATTATATCAGTATGCGCAATTTAAACTGTAACTAAACTCTTCCAGTTTGTGTCAGTGATTTCAAAAGACACCCATCTAACAAAAAAAAAATCAACATAAACTCTATATACCTGAGCTGTAATATATATAAAAATGTACCTGTGTATCTGCGCCCGGCGAAGATTCAGATTAGCCATTCGCACAATCTGATCAAAATCTTTACTAGGTGCATTATGAAGGATACAATGATTTTTTTTTTCATGAGGACAAAGGAGACTGACAAGACTGACCCTGGAAATGAATGAAATAAATATAGCCTGGAACATGATACCAGGCTTATGGACGTCTGTAGTTTAAAATATAAAACTTGTTAATAAGTTACCCAGAAAATCTCACAAACATCACGAAACACAGTTTTCCCGATGCACCAAAAGATTGAGATGAAGAACAAAAATTGACAAAACAAACGCCAAATATGTAACCACCAACACAAAGAATTTCCTCTATAGAGGAACCGCCCTGGATCATCTTAGCATATTGGATCCAAATTTATTTTATCGTGGTTTCAAATAGTTTTAAAGCATTTTTAAATCATATACTAGAAGAAAAAATCATGTATTAGAAGAAAAACTAAAATTTATCTTCTTTAAGTAAATAAGTGAACTCAGGAACTGATACAATCAGATTCACATCAAGTTCTAAACATTAAAGGGAAAGAAAGACAAATACAACTAATTAGTTACAAACAGAACAGATGGCAAGCAAAGTTGGCAGCATTTTCCCAAAAATGGTGACAAGTTAATGGGTAAACGCACGAACTGAAACAATCATATCCACATCAAACCCCCAAAACAGAAGGAACAGACGGACAAATACAATTAAACAGTCACAAAATGAGCAGCTGGCAAGCACAGTTGGCATCCCGTTCCAGAAAAAAAGGTGGCAACTCTGTCACCCAAACTAAACTGAATATATCTTAAACTTCGATAATATATATTATTAAAAGAAAAAGATTAGAAGCGAAACGCTACATAACAATTTATAAGAAGAAGTATCACAATGAATGTACCGCCTTGGAACAGCAAGCAATAAATTACTGGTGGGTCGAGGGGCGGAGGGAGCGCTTAAGCTAGCTGTTAGCTATACGGTATCCTAACCCTCGCCCTGAGCTTCCATAGTGGTAAAAAGATATATTTGTTCGGACCGCGTGGAGGTCTTCTATGAATCATTACCGGCAACAAACAAATCACAGATAAAGCCTATTGTGAAGTAAAGATGAGGACAACGGAAACAACGCGTTGAGACACTTGGAAATCTCTGTGCTGTCAAACAACACCACCAGAATACTGGAACAATAGAAAACCAGCAGTTGATTCCCTGTTACCCAAACTGACCTGAATATACCTTTAACTTACATAATTGTTCAAAGTTTAAAAAAAAGATTTGTAAGTACCTGAACTTAACTGAACTTGTCTATAACTTACATACTCGTAATTGTTTAAAGAAAAACATATGAAAGTGAAACACTACAAGAACAATTAACAAAAATTATTACAATGGAAATACCGTTGCACTGATGAGTTAGGAACCCTTCACGCGGACTGAACAAATGTTTTGTATCTCGGCAGAACTAAGGGCGAGGGTTGTGGCCACATAAAATCGATTTAAGCCCACAGTTATATTTTTACTGACCGTTCCAAGGCGATGCTTCTGCTGTGGTTTACTATATCTGTCATTGTATTTCTTTGCATGTATGTATTGATGAAGTTTTTATTTTGGATAGCCGTTTGGCCATTTTTTGGGGAAGAATCTGTCCTTATTGCTTTTGGCTTGTTATTTTGTTTTATTGTGGTGCCGTTACTTTAAGTGCGTCCTTCTTTTCCTTTGATGTCTTGGAACGGAAGGTGTTAGGTAACTGTATCGATTCCTGATCATTGCCTTACTGTCAATTGGAACGGTAAATATGCATAAATAAAGAAATAAAATGACAATTAATTAAACAACACATATATTGTCGTATTCCTACTGTTTTCGTTATATGTCTAAATTAAAAGAAAGATCTCTCAGTATGCATGATAACTAAATGATACTCAATGTGGGAAAACTAACTTTCTGACAAGTGGGCCAAACGAAGGCATACACCACATCACGAAAACACATCTATATAAATTTTACACCCTTAAACTCCACTTTTATATAGTAAAACTAGGGTTTACAGGGGTATTCATTATTTTTCTTATTTCTGTTCAAAACATAGATTGTGGGTACTCGTTAGAACCGTTTTGAGCAGAAATGAAAAATATCAGAGTTTATTATCTGAAATTTTCAGTTTTTAGAGGTGAAGTTTTTTTTTGTTTTTTTTTTGACGTTTATTTTACTACACCAGCTGGTATTAGTGCCGTGTGGCGGCGGTAGAACGTCTCCCCGAACTTTACCATAGTGCAGATTATATGTCAATTTCTTTGGGATTATTGGGCCCATTATGGAACATTTGAAAAAGGAGTTCTGCCCATGTATACGCTGGAGGGCGTAAGCAGTGTTGCAAACTGCATTACTGCTTATGAAGAGTCTCAATAAATCCGAGACTCCCATTTTCTAATCTGTGGTGTGTTCTTTGTTTCCAAAGGCAATCTTTTTGACGTTTATTTTATATATTTGAATAGGCGTGTTTTCGTAATATGCCTGCGCATCAGCACAGTCAGCCTGTGCAATAGCACTGTCTAATCAGTCTTTGTTGTCCGCCTAAAGGAACTTTTGGTTCCTTGCTAATCAAAATGCAAACCGTGAAGATTTTGATCAGACCGCGCGAATACGCATGCTAATATGAATGCACGCACATAATCGAAGGTACGCTTTCTGGCGTTGCGGCTCAAATAAAGCCGGTTAAGAACTATAAACTCACTTCCGTAGAGACATCCGGTACCACCAGTGGCTTTGATGTGCATGCTGGTATTTTGGTTATACAGTGTTCTGGACTCTTGGTATCAAAGCCTACTTCGAATATGTTGGTTTTTGTCTTCCCCGTTACAGTGTAACGGTCTATTCGATCATTGGCCTCGCGGTTATATACTGACACATAGCCACCGTTGGTAAGGAAAACAGTAAATATCAGACTGAAAAAAAAAAAAGAAATTAAAAACCGAACGAGTGAACAAACTGGTGAACACATCTTTCAGATTTATATTCTAGGAAACATGTATAAGGGTTATGTTTTCTGTCAGTCATAAATACTGATTAAAGCATTGATTAAGAAATGTTTGCTTATTCTAAAATTATAATGAAAAATACCCAAGAAATCAAGAACACGAAGCACAACCCTCTCAAGGCACCAAAAGAAGGAAATATGAGGAGCAAATCATGAAAAACAGACGCTGCATATGAAACCACAGACGCACAGACTGCAACAGAGGAACCACCTTAGAACGGCTTGTAAGAAAAATAGGGGGAACTTAAACCAGTTTTACGTGTGTAGACATATACTCTGTTCTAATGCATTTGAGAATGTAAAATAAGTTGCAAAGCAACTGAAGGACAAAAAATTGCTACCTACATGTCATGATGTTCAAATGGCACATCCCAGGACTCATCTGTGAAAATACCATCAAACTCGCAACGATAATTTTCTGAAGTAGGTTCACTTTCGCAGTTCTTTCTAAGCGTATTCGCAACGTGTACAGAACCTGTAAATTAGGTCAACTTGATCAAAATTACAAAACAGAATTTCCTAATTTTAATGGTCAAATCGGATAATTCATGGTTGCTTTTCACCAGGTTATCCACACACTGAATTTTATTTCATTGGATAGTATGCTAAATACGCGAGGTGTTTCTAATGAGTGTCAACAACATATGTTTTTGTGGTTAAATTAGGTAAAGTCATAATATCAGTGGTTAAAAAGGCATCTTATCTACTGATCTGACTAAGTGGAAAATTTTTCACCCCGGTATTTAAACACGTAATTCCATTCCATCCTACAAAAACGAACCAAATTATAGCTATATTGTTCTATCTAAAAGCTAATGAAATCGTATTGGTACAAATGAAAATCGAAAAGGTTGCCTTTGAAAACAAAGAATACACAAAAGAACGAGAACCAAAGACCCGGATTTATTAGGTCTCTTCATATGCAGCAATGTCGCTTTCGAGGCTACATCTACCCACTAGCACTGGACTAAGCGGTAGTCGATTTTCAAAGTAACCGGAATGAACTCAATGATTCCAAAATAATCTGCACTGTGGTTTACGGCCTCCACACGATACTTGACATCAGCTGTAGTTGAGTAAATAAAAAAATCTAAAGGTTGCGTTTGAAAACAAAGAACACAAAAAAATAATGAAAACCGAAGACTCGATTTTATTTAGTCTCTTCAAATGTAGCTATGTAGTTTGCGAGGCTACAATCGCCTTTCGTTTAAGCTTTGGAATGAACTGTGCGATGTATCTCAATCTCGCAAAAGTGTTTAAACCGAAGTTAAGGATTCGCCACTGTCGGAAAATTTGCAGTATGTTCAATAGTTCTTCCAGTGCAAAGTTCAAGTAGTGCATAAATAGACTTGCTGTACAGGGCAATCGAATAGCATCGTTAAATTTTTACTTTACTGTTTATAGAATATTTAATTTTAGCGGTAGATTTAGCGCTACCTACCGTGCTAGTGTATTATTATTTTGAATGGCAGACTTCGCCGAAAACAGAAAGAACCTCTTAAAACAAACAGAGAGAGAACAATCAGGCACTAGCAACTATAAAATACCGTCTTTGTAACGAGTAAAACCATTACTGTGCTTAAGTCTGATTTGAAGAGTATCCGTATAAACAAGTAAGGCCAGATTTAAGATTTATTTCGATACATGAAGAAAGCCTGGACATGTCTGTATATAAAACATCTGTATAGCAGATATGCATACATTGCATTTTGCGAAAAGTTGCACGTTCCATGTCCGCCCAGCTGATACTTAACAAATTCTAATTAAAAACAAAAAAAAAAAAAAAAAAAAAAAAAAATTGTGTAGTCAGGTTAAAATCATAAAAAAGAAAGAAAAAATGTTCAAAACACAAAGCAGAATGTTTATTTTTGTATGCACAAATGCAATCATGACGTCTTTATGACTCCCCGGTTGTTTTTAGCATTTAAGGGAGAGCCCCAGCCCCCCAGGCGCTTTTTCCATTCTAACATCAATTTTTAAACTTCGCATGCAAACTCTGCTTCAAATGAACCTTCTACCATTTTCTATAACCTTTATAACAAGTTATATAGAAACGGATTAACACAAAAAATATTCGATTTTCGTCGATTTTCGATTTTTGGCCGCTACAATAAACCTAAAAGAAAACGATTGCAAAGTTTATGACACCATTTAGAACGACACATTTTTAATTTTTACCTGACATCTTTCGGGCTTTGTAGCTTATGGTTTTTTGAATAAAAATATTCGTATAGAACACTGTATTGTACGAATGTAAGTCTTAAGCATGTATGTTGAGGGGACTCGCCGCGCATTTCTTCATGTCCATAATTTAAAAACCTTTTTAACGAACTATACTGGGTAAGAATGTATGAAGACCAAACATAATAATTGATGCAAACTAAAATGTTCATCAAAATTCGATAATTAACTCGCCGATTTACAAAACGCGACAAGAATTTTAAATAATCAGTGCCAGTTTATATTTAGACGTCAAAAGTACAGATTGATTTATCGCGAGTTGGTATATATCGGGTTAAATACACTATGCGCTTAATAGAACTTACAGCTGCTTGGAAAACCTCTAAACCAGTATCAGGCAAAATGCATGCGTTTCTCCAAAATGCAGTTAGTTTCGCATTGCTATTACGCGGTTTTGAATGAACCAATATCGAAGCTTTATATATATATATATATATATATATATATATATATATATATATATATATATATATATATATATATATATATATATATATATATATATATATATATATATATATATATATAATTAGCCGTTTATCTTTCCAATGCTAGGGTTACGTTTGTTTTTTTTTTTTTGTTTTTTTTTTTTTTTTTGTAAGATACAGGAATTGAGAGACCCGACTATACGATATGAGGAAAGAATTGAAAGCTCGACTACAATCAAAAGTCATAGCAAAAGACTAACACTAATAGACAAATGGTGAGGCTGACTATAAACAAGTAAGGCCAGGTTAAAGCCCTATAGACAACTTTTAGGAATGAGCAGTCACTGAGTATGTGACTCGACACCACACTCGTCCAAATAAACAGGGCAGCAAAAATTTTAACCTTTATTTGGTTAAAAACTTAGCAATGCGTCTGCCGCATAACATCTTCATCACTCATATATCCTATCATTTTTACTGACTGATGAAATTTTTAATTGTTCTGAAAAATCAGTTTGCGGCCCTGCAAACTATATGTATATTGTCCCTTTAATATGAAGAGCATCGATGAAACAGAGTTTCAGATTTTCGGTCCTTTATGTTGATTTTAATTCTTTCAAGGGCAACGTTTTAAAATTTTATTTGACTTCACAACAGCTAGTGTTAAGTGTTTGGCGGCCGTAAGCAAGTTTCCCGTAACTTATCACAGTGAAGTTGATATAACTCCCCTAAGTTTGTTGATAAGTCCTTATATATCTTAGGATCTGATAGGCCTTGTTTGAAACTGTTTTTGAAGCTTTATCATCGTTAGAAATTAATTCATTGTGATTACCTCTTTTCCATTCTACTGTTATTCCTCCATTGACTACACCAATCCTAGTCTCATCTAATTTCACATAAAAGTTATCAGGTGGACTTGGTAGCACTTTCTTATAACTGCCGTTTACATGTGAACTAAACTTTTCCAGTCTGGTATTATTTGTCCATACAATATCCTGTGTAGACCCAACGCCGCTGTCAGCTGGAACATCTACGTGGTTAACTGCTGTTTCCGTTGTTTCTGTCAGTCTCAAGAAATTTTGAAGAATATTTGGCTCCTCCGTGACTAAATATATTCCACATGATTAATTTAATAAAATCAACGCAAGTTAGTAGATTAAATAGGCACTCTGTGTATACTACAAGAACTTCCCCAAGTGTAACGGTAGTGTTCAAAATTAGTGCTATCATTTTCAAAATATATAATGTACATCTGTATTTGTCTTGAGCAAGAGAAATACAGATGCACATTATATGTTATCAGTTAAATACATTTCTATACGTAGAAATATGAACATTTTGTAAATTACAGATCTTTTGGAAAGTACTACAGAATTATGTCACTTTATCGTAAAACGCCAATAACTCCAGTAAAATTGCTATGTCACTTTATTGACTTTTTACAAGAATTGTGAGATACATGTATATGACTAAGTGCACAATAATGAGATCTGTATCAGCATGGTATGATTAAAGCCTAATATATCTGTCTACTATATTCACAGTTCACAGTATGCAGTAAAGCACATTATTATATAGCTATAAATATTAAATGATTAAAATGTGCTATAAAAGCCGAGGAACTAGCGTGCCGATATCACACGATATCGGCACAGTTACTCGATATTGCACACTTACTCGGATGCCTTCTCATATTACCGTTTCATTTCGTTGCTTTTGATGACGTCGTAATGCAATGACGTCGCGCCAAACCTTGTCACGCGCATTGGTAGAATTCACATTTTAGTTATTAAAACAGCGTTTTAAAGGTTAGAAATCCGGGAAACGAAATAAATATTTATAGCTATATATTAAAAGGGTTTATTACACTGACATTGGTGAATATTGTCCCTCGTTGGAAAATTGAAGGACACTCGCAAGCTCGCGTTCTTCGAAATCCCAATTCGGGACAATATTCATCAATATCAGTGCAATAACCCTATATTCTTAATAATCGTGACACAATTGCTTCGAACAGTTCATAGTGAACCTTGAGGTGTCAGCAGCAGAGGCGGTTCAATAGAGTACCCACAATCTATGTTTTGAGCAGAAATATGAAAACTTTCAGAGTTTTGTATCTGGAAATTTTCAGATTTTGGAGGTGAAATTTTCTATTTTTGAATAGGTGTGTTTTCGTAATGGGTGACTGTGGCGTTTCCTGGGTGTTCCGCTATTTATTTTCTAGATGGTCTGCCACTCATCCAGCTGCCCTTAGACACATCAACATGTAGTATAATGCACGTGTTAAGTTATAGATCAAACAAGGCAAATAAGCAATTAAGGTCTCCGAATTATTAAAGCGAATTATAAATATAATACAATGTGAGAAAATGACGTGATTGTAACAGGTTCTGAGTTGACTTATTTACTTTAAAATAACCGCAACATGAGAAAACGTACCTTCTGACATGTGCACCCAACGAAAAATCAAATCAACCTGCGGAGCAGCGCAATCTGATCAGTCTTTGTTGTCCGCATGAAGATACTTTGCATTCTTGGCTATACAAAATGCGGCCAGTGAAGACTGTGATCAGTTTGCGCGAATGTGAAAGCTAAACTGAATCCTTGTTGAGCGCACATGTCCGAAGGTACGTTTCCTGACATTTCTCTTCCAATATACTTGTATTGCAATCTGATCCTGAAAACCCTTCAGTACAACGACAGCTGCTAGTTGTTGTATCCGAGCAAGTACCAGGGTAGCATCTACTTCCAGATCTCCAGGAGCAGGCCCCTGCAATAAGATTGCATTCAGTTAAAACGATGTTTCAGCAATTGAATTCGTACCTTCGGCCGTGTGCGCCAAACGAAGATTCAGATTAGCCTGCGCCTTTACACAGTCTGATCAGCATTTTCTCTTGGTGCATGTTGGATAGCCAAGGATGCAAAATTTCTGTACGGAAAAAGAAGACTGATCAGACTGGGAAGATGTTCAAGCTAATTTGAGTCTTCGATGGGCGCACATGACAGAGAGTACAATTTCTAATGTTGCTATGCAGTAATTCCTAAATAAACTGAAAGATAAATCAAACATGTTTCCCAGAAAAGTGATCAAAAATACAATGACACCTGCTATAATACAGTTTCATTTATATATACTGAATTTTAGAAATATGTACTTTAGAAATAAAATACTTAAAACACTATTAAAATAAATATAAATTATTTGCGGTAACATATAATTGCGAAAAGAAGAACCTGATACCTTTAAAAAATTCCATCACCTTATCATTATACACATTTCACGCAATTTGACTGGTTGAAGGAAAAGTTTACACTTCAATAAAGTCTAGAGTAGGAATGCCGTCGGATCTATTTTTCTTCCGCCCGTCCTCTTCAGGAATTGACATTCTTGGCACAATTTGTAACATTTTGCTGACAAGGTTCGAATCATAAGGAATGAATTATTATTTTATATATTTTATTGATGTGTCAATTCCAGCGAATCACTCACAAATTTAACATACATTACGAAAACACGCCTATTCATATATATTGAAAATTTCAACACCAAAACATTGAAACTTTTCAGATAAACAACCTGATATTTTTCATTTTTCTGCTCAAAACAAAGATTGTGGGTACTCGTTAGAACCGCCTTGACGAGGTGGTTCTAACGAATACCCACTATGTTTTTGAGCAGAAATAAGAAAATAATGTACACCCATTGAAACCCCAGTTTTATTATATAAAAGTGGGGTTTAAGGGGTTCAAAATTATATAGGTATGTTTTCGTGATGAAAAGCTTCATGCTTTATTCAGTTTATGAGTGATTCGACGGAGTTTATACACAGATAGCATCCTGTAATACTTACGACGGCATTGTTTATGATCATCTCCCGGAAAGAAGCGGGTATATGCATACCACCCGTATTGTTCTTTTATTTCGCCCTCACAGTACTTACAAACGCTTTTGTATTGCCGTGTGCAGTGCGCGTACAAGCAGTGACTGATAGAGGTACAGGCTGAAAATATACAATAAGTGAGGATTAAATTGTCACGCTCATTTTATTCCATCAAGAGTTCATCACTTTTTGAGCTGCAACGTCAGAAAACGTAACTTCTGGCATGTGCACCTAGCGAAGATTCAGATCAGCCTGCGCGTTTGTGCAGTCTGATCAGAATCTTCACTGGGCGCATTTTGGAAAGTCAAGGATGCAACGTTTCTTCATATGGACAACAAAGGCTCTGAGTCCGTGCAGTCTGAAATGAGCCTCTGTTGGGCGCACACGTCCGAAGGTATAATTTCTGACGCTGGGTACATTAAGATGCCTGATGATGGGTAAATTAAGATGCCACGCCCATTTCAATTTTTCAGCCAGTTGGATTACTTGGTCCAGGTTGTTGATATAAATTTACATGCTTACTGACAAACAGTGTAAATCCAGATCAGAAGCCAACTGATTTGGATTTACACTGTTTGCAAAGGAATGGAATAAAAATGATGATTTAAATTAAATTGATTTGAAATATATTGACAAACCTACTTTTAAAAACAAATAATAGAACTAAAGAAAAAAAAACAAGCTTCAATTTAATCCCCTCATACTGAAAAAAGTACTTTCTTCCTGAATACTGCCTGTGTGTTTGTTCTGGTATTTTCGTGGTCCATTTGTGCAGCCTGTAAAGATTCTTCACACGGCGCATTTTGGATAGCCAACGATGCAAATTTTCGTTATGCGGACAACGAAGACTCTGTTGAGACTGTGCGGATACGCAGGCTATTTGAGTCTTCTTTGGGCGCATCTGTCCAATGGTACAGTTTCTTATGTTACGGCCCGTACTAATTTCACGTGGCCTCGCACTATATGATAGCAGCCTCAGACATCTCTTAACGCAGATGATGTTTTTGTTGTTCGTAGTATCTAAAATTTAACCGCGATGACAAACAGACAGCGAAAGGCAGACAGACAGAAAGACAGATAAACAGAAGGTAGACAGACAATAAGCATAACAGATCAATTATGTAATACCTCTACAATAAGCGCCATTAGCGTAGTATCCTGGATTACAGTTTACACAAACATTAGGTCTCTGGCAAGTTCCGCCACTGGTAGTGTACACGATCCCAGACCGAAGTTCTACTTTTCCTTCAGTTTGTGTACACGCAGCTGGGGTTTGTTTGCCGTCACACAATGCTGAAAGTGTAAAATGACGCCACTATGTTTATAAAATAATAACATAAAATAGAAGGGAAGGTTATGATCAGGAATCGATACAATTATCCCACACCTCCCATCAGAGACATCAGAGGGAAAGAAATACAACCACGAAATAACTAGACCCTAATAGAAGCATCACTAGCAGAAAGCCAAACGGACAGTTACTTTCCCACAAAGTGGCCAAATGGCTATCCGAAACAAAAAGATGTAAGGGACACACACATTCAAAGACGAAAGAACTATAACAAAAATAAACCATGACAGAAGAACCGCCTTGGAACGGTCAGTGAAAAGTATTTGACACATAATTTGTTTAGTTCGCATGAAGGCTTCCAAACTCATCAATGCTACATCTCTGTGAATACAAAAAATTAACTAATTACAGAGATGAAACAACGATGAGGATTCGACATTACGAAACAAGTGAAATGCTGGAGCAATGGAGCAAAAGAAAACCAACAGTTAGACTCCGGTGGGCCCGTAAATACATGTATGAGGACATTATCACACAATTATCACTAAACACTCCTTAACAAGTCCTCCATAGGTTAATGTATTTTTTTTTCTACATTGAAACACTTATAAGTTAAAGGAACCTTTACTCTGACTGAATAATTATGTTTGTTTGAATTTCGGTCCCATCAACCAATTAGGGTCATGTCAAGCACGGTTTGTACACTGTTCCAGGGCAGGCGTAGTCCTCTAAGCGGTTTATAAACAGTACGTGTTTACTTTCGCCAGTAACTGACAATTGGCTGCATTTTGAATAGCTGGGGATGCAAAGTTTCTTCATGCGGACAACAAAGATTCCTGATCAGACACTGCGGATGTGTAGGCTGATTTGAATCTTCGTTGGGCGCACATGTCATGGGTACTTTTTCTCACATTACGGCTTAAATCTTGAAACGAAGTAGTTGATCACCAGTATAATGTTTTACAAGAGCTCCGCCAAGCGGGGCATTATACGCCCGTGGCAAGTAATAAGATGTAGCACGTAAACTGGCCCCTGTATAATTCAGTGCTCCGGATATAAACTGTAAGTGGAATTACAAAAAATAAATAAAAAAATAAATAAATAAAAAAAAATAAATAAATAAAAAAAAATAAATAAATAAATAAAATAAATAAATAAATAAATAAAAAATCATTGAGGCATAGCTCTGCTGATATTTGGTGCTGTAACCTAAGGGTCCAAGCTGGCCTAGAAATTAAGGGAGAAGTGACTTCTCCCTCCTGAGAAAATAGAGAGAAGTTTGCTGCATCTAGGGAGAAGTGCTTTCGGACGGAGGACATATGACAGAAGCATGGCTATATTATAAGCTCGTATGAGCCTTTGGCTAATTTGTTTTTCCATATACTCAATAGCGGACCAAACAATAACAAAAAAAAAAAAAAATAAAAAAATAAAAAAACAAATGCAAGAATTTTTTTGTAAATCTTTTACTTGTTTTATACTGATTTTATTTTCGTTTTTCAAGGGAGCCAACTCAGAAGAGTATTTAAAAAATCCAAAAAGAATTATGTTTATAGGTTTTGATATTAGTCAAGCGTCTTAATTCTGTATCATCATCATTTATTAATGTATTTATGAAGATTTAATAATGGCAATATTTCCTTGCAAATCTAATAAAAGAAGATGTTAAAAAAATAAATAACTTGCCCATATGGTCATAACTTTAGTTATTTGCATAAAAAATATACCTATTATGAAATAAAATTTGCACACTATTACCTCTAAACACTATGCTGCGAAAAGTTTACAAAAACTTTCAAAGGACATAACTCTGCCAATATTTGGTGCACTGTAATCTCGAAATAATATGCGCTGCTCCACATCTTCGTGTAACTATTTATGAAGTTTCAGCTTAATCGGATGTAAACTGTATGAGGATTTAGCCGGAAACGAAAAATTAATAGAAACTTTCAAAGGGGTTTAACTCTGCTAATATTTGGTGGACTGTAACCTTAAAATAATATGCGCTGCTCCACATCATGGTCTAACTACAAATCAAGTTTCAGCTTGATCAAAGATAAACTGTCGGAGGAGTAAGCCGGAAACGAAAAGTTTACAGAAATTTTCAAAAAGGCATAACTCTGCCAATATTTGGTGCACTGTAACCTCGAAATAATATGCGCTGCTCCACATCATCGTGTAACTATTTATGAAGTTGCAGATTGATCGGATGTAAACTGTAGGAGGATTTAGCCAGAAACGAAAAATATATAGAAATTTTCAAAGGGGTATTACTGCTAATATTTGGTGGACTGTAACCTTGAAACAATATGCGCTGCTCCACATCATGGTCTAACTACAAATCAAGTTTCAGCTTGATCAAAGATAAACTGTGGGAGGAGTTAGCCGGAAACGAAAAGTTTAAAGAAATTTTCAAAAAGGGCATAACTCTGCCAATATTTGGTGCACTGTAACCTCGAAATAATATGCGCTGCTCCACATCGTGTAACTATTTATGAAGTTTCAGCTTGATCGGATGTAAACTGTAGGAGGATTTAGCCGGAAACGAAAAATTAATAGAAACTTTCAAAGGGGTTTAACTCTGCTAATATTTGGTGGACTGTAACCTTGAAATAATATGCGCTGCTCCACATCATGGTCTAACTACAAATCAAGTTTCAGCTTGATCGGATGTAAAATGTGGGAGGAGTTAGCCGTAAATAAAAAGTTTAAAGAAATTTTTAAAAGGGCATAACTCTGCCAATATTTGGTGCACTGTAACCTCGAAATGATATGTACTGCTCCACATCATCGTGTAACTGTTTATGAAGTTTCAGCTTGATCGGGTGTAAACTGTAGGAGGATTTAGCCAGAAACGAAAAATTAATCGAAATTTTCAAAGGGGGATAACTCTAATAATATTTAGTGGACTATAACCTTGAACTAATATGCGCTGCTCCACATCATGGTATAACTACAAATCAAGTTTGAGATTGATCGGATGTAAACTGTAGGAGGAGTTAGCCGGAAACGAAACGTTTACAGAAATTTTCAAAGGGGCATAACTCTGCTATTATTTGGTGGACTATAACCCCGAAACAATATGCGCTGCTCCACATCATGGTCCAACTATATACCAAGTTTCAGCTTGATCAGATGTAAACTGTAGGAGGAGTTAGCCGGAAACGAAAAAGTTTATGGACGGACGGACGGACGCCATACCCCGTAACATAATACGTCCCTTTTTTTCAAACGGGCGTATAATAAATATACCATTCTTTAAAAAATGGCAATTACTTACCAATTGACAGAAAACAATGAAGTTATAGTTAACCCTATAAACGCCAAGTACAATATGTAGCGGAAGACAAACTATTTTTTTTTTATTTTCCATAGAAAATGAATCTTGACATTTTATGTAAATCGTCTGTCAAGCAGACGATTCGCATGAAATGTCGAGACATTTTCCACGAAGACTGCTACACCTGTGATTGCCGCTTTAAAAAGTTAACATTTTGTTTCCAGTTATTATGTGCCTTAAGTATCAGTCTTTGGACGTCCAAAAGTCGTATGCATTCATATTCCTTTGAGTTATAACTTAAAAACGCCGGGATCAACTGCAGTTGGTAGCGCGTCTGTCTGCAGATCTAGGGGTCGAATCCTAGCTCAGCAGTGGAGATGATCATGAAATAATTTCATTCTCACCCTTCCGCTGATTCAAGCAGGGCATTTGTAAGTTATAGCAAATGTATGTGCACATAGTACTAGTTAACCACTTAGAGCAATAAGACTGCTTAGAAAATACAGTCGACTCGTTATCTCGACATCGCTTATCTCGAATAACCGCTTATCTCGAAGTAAAAACCTGGTCCCAGTTTAAATATGAAAATCGAACAACAGGTACCAAAATATTGTGGGAAAGAGAATAGGAGCAATTTCTCCTCTTTTCCACACTATTTTCAATATATCTCTAACATCAGGAGTCAAATTATATTTTCATTTGTGAAATGTGTTGTTCGGTTTATTTTTCCTTATATCTGTAAATCTGATATGTCGATGTACGGATAGCTCGAATCATTTCAGAGAGTCCCTTGGACTTCGAAATAACTAAAGTCGACTGTAGTTCGAGTAGATAATTGACCGGCTCGATATGACCTTAACAGTGCTGACTGAGCCTTAAAACTCCTAATCAAAATAAAAAATTGAAACATGATCCTACTGTTTATACATACTTAGTTAAAATCTATAAAGGTTCCCCTTGGAAACAAAAACAAAGGAACGAAGCCCGGAGTTTTGGTGTCATTTAAATTCTTCATACGTCTGCGTGTCAGTGTTATACTCGTTTTAAATCTAAGATTATTGTGTAAAATGTTTCAAAACTTCAAAACAAATATCTGTCTACCTGCCTCTAATCCACTAAATTGAGACTATAATGAACTGTGAAATTACCATAATAATGGGCGGGCGGCGCCATGCAAAAAAGCGTCTTCGGGCAAATGTGGACAGCTAAGACCCAGATCAGCCTGCGCATTCGCACAGTCTCGATATGAAAGAATCACTCGATATGACAGAATGTATGAAAAGGTAAGTAAAAACCCGGATGATACTTTACGCATGTGCAGGATGACCTGAATATGTTTAAAGGCACTTTTTGTTTGATGAGGTCTATATAGGAAAACAATTCAAGAAACATATACCGTCTTAAGAACTGCAGAAACCCTATCAATTCTAGTAATCAGGTGGGCTTATCCTGAACAGATGCACTCAAGTTTAATTAAGGCACTTCATATACAGCTATGCAAGGCTGCATACAAAACAAGCACCGACAAAACAAACACCACATATGATTACACCGACACAAACCAAGGAAGAACTTCAACAGAGGTACAACCTTAGAAGGATCAGTAGGAAGCTTGCTTGGGGGCTTAAACAAGTTTTTCTCGCGCGAACACTTATCCTTAATTCTGATGCAGCTAAAACTTACAAATATAGGCTCGGTACGCACAGGAATCCTCTATCCCACCTGTGAAACGATATAATCAAAAACACTGTCATGAAACAAAGCAAAAGGCTAACTGATGATCTGACGCCCAAACATAAGAAAACCACAAACAGGAGCACGACCGACACGACCACAGATGTTGACAGTTATGCGCCAACCATCTGAAACAGATTGCGGAGGCAGCCGTCATTTAGTCTTCGAATCGACCCACTCAAAGCCTATATCACATGGACAGGCACAGTGGCTCAATTGGAAGAGCGCCTGTCTTGTTACCGGTAGATTGTAGGTTCGATTCCCAGCCGAGTCATACCAAACAGATTAAAATTTGTACTAGCTGCTCTATTGCTTGGCGCTCAGCATTAAGGCAGTAAAGTTAGAACTGGTCGGGCCGGTTTCAGAGTATAATGTGACTGAGTGGAATATCACGTCACGCGTCTGGGGCGTGATATTTCAGTAAGGCAATACTCTAAAAGTGAAAATTGAGCTACCTACCACGTACAGAAATGATCGCGATGTGCTAAAGATTATTGAAAGAGACATAAAATCTGAATAAAACAAACAGAAAAGCCTATTAACGTACTTCAGTACGGTTAAATATTCGACTACAGACATGGCCTATTCTTAAGTCCACAAGACATCAGGAAATATTCAGTGAAAAACTTCTACGATATACAGATCTGTCAGTTTGAAAATTGATATCTTCTTGGAGCAATAAAGAGGCGATCTTGGTCATACGACCTAGACCATTTGAATATAATTCAATTCTCTGATCCCGCATAGTTCATATGATATATGACTTTAATAAGCTAGTGATATCTAAGTAAAAAATCTTTAAAGCATTCAACCAAAATGACCTTTGGCCAAAGTGGATAAAATGCCTTGATCTTTAGTATTCATACGGGTTGAAGGTTGGCTGCATTTCCATATCATAGGCTATAATAACAACAGAAAAATGCACTATTTAGTTTCAGCTTTGCACACACAAAAACCTAGGGGAATAAATCTGACCTTGCCGTAAAATAGTTTAAGGTCAATCCAGGGTCATTATATAAATTAGATGGCATCATAGTACTTGCGTTACAGATGCCTAGTTTCAAGGCAATCGGCCTATTGTTTCAGGAGAAGAAGATTGTTTTGAAGTTTTTACCATATATAGGCATGGCGGCCATCTTGGTCATCTAACCTGTACCATTTAAATATAATTTTATTCTCTCATCCCATATTGGCTTCATATGAAATTTATTTTAATCAACCTAGTATTTTTTAAATAAACAATATTCAACCAAAGTGACGTTTGGCCACGGTCACTTAATAATCTTGACCTTTAGTATTCATAGGATTTTGAACTGACTGCTTATCCATATCAAGGACTATAAAAATGACAGAAAAAAATGCATTATGTTAGTTTTGCCCATTCAAAAGTATAAGAGACCAAATTCGACCTTGTCGTAAAATAGGTTAAGGTAAGCCCACGGTCACTATTCATATACATTTCAAAGTACCAGTATCCTAAATCGTAAATGCCAAATTTCAAGGCAATCTATATATATATATATATAATGTTTGTTATAATACAAGAGTGAAATAAACATTAACCATTGTCCTGCTGACTAAATTGACATGCCACACCCATATATGACTATTAACCAATTATATGGCTTGAAATAATGTATTCATTTGGATTTGCAAACTGAAGGGCAAACAGTATGGGTCCAGATCAGATGACACCTCTAGAGGCCATCTGATCTGGCTCTACACTATTTGCAAAGGTGGAGGTTGCTGTGTTCAGCAGGATAGGGGTGAATATATACATAACTAAATATTGATGGAATGCATGCATTATAATTCAATCAATAAAATATGAATAATACAATAAATAATGTGAAATTTTGAAACCTGGTACATGTATACTCTGTATGTATTTATGCACATCTGTACTAAAATAAGTAAGATATGCACACTATTCTTTCATTTTTGCTTATCAATACTGACACACATTTGGATTAAAACTAAAATCTGTGCAATTTATATAATTGTTGAAAATATTTTCAGCAATATGAGGATAGAAATTTTATACAGTTTATGTGCAAAATTTATGCAAAATAGAATACACATGTACATGTATTTTCAGATGTATTTATGTACATGACCCTTGTTAAAAGCTTTCTCTATGATATAATGGATGATATGGTTACATTTATATGTCTTTAAGGTCATAAAAATGAAAACAAACAAACAAAAAAAAAAAAAAAAAAATGAGACTGTAAATAAACAAATGATCATTATAGTTTTTACATTATGGATATGGATGACTGAACTATTCACAATGTTTATCATAACCCCTATTATATATGTAGTATTATATACAGGTGCAGTTCAAAACTATATACATGTATGCAAATATATTGGTTATGACTTGAAATGGATATACACAAATGTTTCATCTTTATACATCAAAATAAGAAAAATAAGACATAAAAGATGAAACCACAGGTGAAGCTACAGAACTAACCTTTATAAATTCATAACAACTGCTTTATCTTTCATTCATCTTCTCAGTTATACCACTATGTGATAAAGTACCAATACTTAAATTTTATGAACATAAATACATAACAAGAGTGTACATTATGTTCTTATATATATATATATATATATATATATATATATATATATATATATATATATATATATATATATATATATATATGTATATGTATATGTATATATGTATGTATATATATATGTATATGTATAATGTTTGATGTAATACAGGAGTGAAATAAACATTAGCCATTGTCCTGCTGACTAAATTGACTTGCCACACCCATATATGACTATTAACCAATTATATGGCTTGAAATAATGTATTCATTTAGATTTACAAACTGAAGGGCAAACAGTATGGGTCCAGGCCAGATGACACCTTTAGAGTCCATCTGATCTGGATCTACACTGTTTGCAAAGGTGGAGGTGGCTGTGTTCGGCGGGATAGGGGTTAATATGTACATAACTAAATATTGAGAGAATGCATGCATTATAATTCAATCAATAAAATATGAATAAAACAGATAATGTGAAATTTTGAAACCTGGTACATGTGTACTCTGTATGTATTTATTCACATCTGTACTAAATAAGTAAGATATGCACACTATGCTTTCCTCTTTGCTTATTGATACTGACACACATTTTAGATTAAAACAAAAATCTGTGCAATTTACATAATTGCTGAAAATATTTTCAGCAATATGAGGATAAAAAATTTATACAGTTTAGGTGCAAATATTATGTAAAATAGAGTACACATGTACATATATTTTCAGGTGTATTTATGTACATGGCCCTTGTTAAAAACTTTGTCTATGATATAATGGATGATATGGTTATATCTATATGCCTTTATTTTCAGGTGTATTTATGTACATGACCCTTGTTAAAAACTTTGTCTATGATATAATGGATGATATGGTTATATTTATATGCCTTTATTTTCAGGTGTATTTATGTACATGGCCCTTGTTAAAAACCTTGTCTATGGTATAATGGATAATATGGTTATATCTGTATGCCTTTATTTTCAGGTGTATTTATGTACATGGCCCTTGTTAAAAGCTTTGTCTATGATATAATGGATGATATGGTTATATTCATATGCTTTTAATGTCATAAAAAGAAAAAAAAAAAAACAAAAAAAACGAGACTTTAAATAAACATATGATCATTATAGTCTTTACATTATGGATATGGATGACTGAAATATTCACAATGTTCATTATAACCCCTATTATATATGTAATATTATATACAAGTGCAGTTCAAAACTATATACATGTATGTAGATATGTTGGTTATAAGTTGAAATAGATATACACAAATATTTCATCTTTATACATCATATACATATAATAGATAGCATTATAGGGGTTATTCAAGCAAAAGTAAATATCCACTAAAATTTTTAGGTGTTCTACAGTGGGTAGAATGAAGTATCTGACATTAAATGATGTGGATAATGGCTAACATTTTGGGTGACATTTAAATAATTATGAAAGATCCATACATTTTATATAAAAAAAAATAAAGAAATTTAATCTGTAAAGGCTAGTTAGATGCTGAAATACATGGTAAATAAAATATATGACACTGAATAAGATCTAGCTGTCATAGGTACATTTGATGTAATACAGGAGTGAAATAAACATTGGCCATTGTCCTGCTGATTGAACTGACCTGCCACACCCATTTATGACTATTAAGTAATTGTATGACTTGAAATAATGTATTCATTTGGATTTGCAAAATGAATGGCAAACAGTGTGGGACTAGACCGGATGGCATCTTTAGAGGTCATCTGATCTGGATCTACAATGTTTGCAAAGGTGGGGGTTATAGTGTTCAGCAGGATGGGGGTCAATGTACATGTATATAACTAAATATGAATATTGATAGAATACATGCATTATAATTCAATCAATAAAATATAAATAAAACTATAAACAATGTGAAATTTTGAAACCTAGTACAGATATACTCTATATGTATTTATGCACATCTATACTAAAATAAGTATGGTATACGCATTATGCTTTCTTATTTGCTTATTGATAATGACACACATTTTGGATTAAAACTAAATCTGTGCAATTTATATAATTGTTAAAAATACTTCAAGCAATATGAGAATAAAAAAAAATTTACAGTTTAGCTGCAAATATTTTGGTAAAAGAGAGCACACATGTACATGTATTTTTCAAGTGTATTTATGTACATGACCAATGTTATAAGATTTATTTGTGATATAATAGATGATATAGGGAACGTTTATGTGCCTTTAATGCCATAAAAATGGGAAAAATTTGAGACCTTAAATAAACATAGGAACACATTAGCCATTGACTTGCTGATTAAACTGACTTGCCACACCCGTTTATCAACCAATTGAAAACTTTGAAATAATGTATTCATTTGGATTTGCAAAGTGAAAGGCAAACAGTGTGATATAGACCAGGTTGTATCTTTAGAGGTCATCTGGTCTGGATCAACACTGTTTGCAAATGCGAGGGTTATTGTGTTCTATAGGATTGGGGTTAACATGTATATAACTAAATATTGATAGAATACATGCATTATAATTTAGTCATTAAAATGTAAATAAATAATGTGAAAATTTGAAACCTAATACATGTATACTCTGTATGTATTGATGCACATCTATACCAAAATAAGAAAGGTATGCATACTAGGGTTTCCCATCTGCTTATTGAAAATGATATACATTCTGGATTAAAACTAAAATTTGTGCAATTTATATATAAGTTGAAAATTCTTCCAGCAATATGAGGATAGATATTCTATGTAGTATAGGTGCAAATATTATTCAAAAACAGAGTACACATGTAC
>OZ024827.1:23766932-23809432 GCA_964016985.1 Anodontia alba | reverse complement strand
CTAGTTGTGTGTGAAAAACAAATTCCCACTAAATTTGAGGACATATTGTCAACAAACTTATGGAATAATAAAGAATTAAAAATTAATAATAAAGCAATTTTCTATCGGCATTGGTATGATAAGCACATTCACTATATTAAAGACCTTTTCAATGATGATGGACGTCTCATGAACTATAATCAGTTCATTCAAAAGTTTGAGGTGCAAACCAATTTTATACAGTTTTATGGTGTTAGAGCAGCGGTAGAACTGTATATTAGAAATAAAGGAATTGCAATAAATACTAACATATTAACAAACAATTATTTACCATTTAAAATAAAAGTATTATTGAAAAATGAACGAGGAAGTAGGGATATGTATGAACTAATTAACAAAAAGAATATCATTCCAAGCAGTCAAGTTAAATGGAACACAATATTTGAACCAATCCATTTAAATTGGTCACAACTGTACAATATCCCCGCAAAAAGTTGTAATAATACTAAATTACATTGGTTTCAATATAGATTACTCCATCGAATTTTAGCGACAAACGATTTTTTATTTAAGTGTAACATTAAACAAGATAATTTATGTAACTTTTGCAAACGTTTCCCAGAAAAGCTTGAGCACATATTTTGGTATTGTACCCTAATAATGGAATTTTGGGAACATATTGAAATGTGGATATATGAAAAAAGTAACTATTTACTTAATATAGACATGCAACGAGCCATCCTAGGTATAACAAATGTAACTGAAAATAATAAATCGATCAATTACATATTGATTTTAACTAGATATTACATCTATAAATGCCGTATAAATGGCAATCGACCAAGTATAGCAGAATGGATAAAAGAAGTCACCTTTTTTATACATATTGAAAAAATGATAGCGATTAAAACTGATCGTTATCCAATATTTATAAAACACTGGGGAAAATGGTTAAATTTATTGGAATTATAGTCAATATCAACGGTAAACTCATAATGTGGTTTCGAACCATTTTCGGGTCACATGTGAGGCGTCCATGTAAATGTACATTCATAATGTCCGTTCGAGCCTTGCTCGAGTAATACGTGATTCCTGTTTTTGTCCTGTGAGATGAAAATGTGGGGTCCGATTACACAAGGCAGTCCAGTCGAACCGGACATTTTCCTCATGATAGTGCAATTAATATATATTTAAAAAAGATAATAATAACAATAATAATAATAATAATAATAATAAACTTACCTGAAATAAGCCGCTGCTGCGTATACAAACGTGAAAGCTACACCAAATCCTATGTATGTATGTATATATATTTATATACATACATGCATACTCTATGGTGTTCAGTCAAGCACTTAGTGATCCCGGTATACAGTTACTGAACAAAATAACTCTCCAGACGCCTAGCATAAAAGCTTATTATGATTCTTATTGTGCTTCTGTGGATGTAATGCTAAGCTTTACATATCGCCATTAAATTTTGTATGAAAGCATTTATGAATGGATATTAGTAAAAAGCACACTTTATATGAATTACTATATTGAATGTTGTATGATATTTGACATGCTAGTGGAAAAATGAAATAAATCATAAAAAAAAAAAAAAAAAAAAAAAAAAATTCAAGGCAATCGGTTCAGTGACTCTGGAGAAAAAGGCTAAAGTTTTAACACATATGAACATGGCGGCCACCTTAGTCACCTGACTTTGACCATTTGAATAAAATTTCATTCTCCAATCCCACGTAGGCTTCCTATGAAATACAGTCGACTCTCATTATCTCGACCTCGCTTATCTCGAATAACCGCTTATCTCGAAGTGAAATTCTGGTCCCTGGTTTGACATGGAAATCTTAGAACAGGTAACAAAATATTGTGGAAAAGAGGAGAAATTGCTCCTAAAGACCAATTTCTCCTCTCAATATATCTATAACTTAAGGAGTCAAATTACATCTTCATTTGTTAAATGTGGTTGTTCGATTTATTGTTTTCCTCACTTCTGCAACTCTGATATTTCGAGGTACGGATATCTCGAAGTGTTTCAGAGAGTCCCCTGGAATTCGAGATAACGAGAGTCGACTGTATAATTTTAATTAGCCTAATACCTTTTTTAAGAATAAGGATTTTTTTTTTAAAAATCAACCTTTGTTCAATGTCACTAAATTACACTGATCTTTACCATTCACAGGGGTTGAAGCTGACTGCATTTTCATATCAAATACTATAACAGCAACAGAAAAATTCGCTATTTCAGCATTCCAAAGCCTAGGTAACCATATTTGACCTTGAGGTAAGATTGGCCAAGGTCAACCCAGGGTCATTATTTATATAAACTTTGTAGAACTAGTCCCAAATGCTCCTTACTTGGTTTCAAGGCAATCGGCACAGTGGTTCTGGATATGAAGATTTCATCATATAAGGGCATGGCGGTCAGCTTGGTAATCTGACCTGGACCATTTGAATAAAATTTCATTTTCTCATCCCACGTAGGCTTCACATGAAATATAATTTTAATTAGCCAAGAAGTATCTCAGAAAAAAATAATTTGAATATATTCATCCAAATGGCCTTGACCTTTAGCATTCACAGGGGTTTAAGGTCATTGCATTTCTACATAACAGACTATAATAGCAATAGAAAAATGCAATATTTTAGCTTTTCCCATTCAAAAGTCTCAAGGATTAAATTTCACCTTGCCGAAAATAGGTCAGTCCAGAGTCATCATTTATATAAATTTGTATCACTGGAGTCCTAAATGCTACATACCTAGTTTCAAGGTCAGTGGTTCTGGTATAGGTTTTAAAGTTTTTCATATATATCGGCATAGCGGCTATCTTAGTGATGTGACCTGGACCAAATGTATAAACTTTCCAACCCCTCTGCTTGGAGGTTTCTTGTGAAATTTAGTTGAAAATGACATGGTTGTTTTCAGAAAGGAATCCTCAGAAAATGTTGATTGACCACGACGGATGACGGGCGGACGCCGGACGCCGGAGAGTACTATCCTATAGTCTCCCCCGGAGCCCTTCGCTCAGGGAAGCTAATAACAAGGCATCATTAGACATGTCAAAGTGTCATTTTGGTAAATTCTGACGCGTCAGAATTATATTATGACTGGTTCTTTACCGTGTGATATATTACAGTACCAAACAAGACACTTACGAATATTACAGTCAGGGTAACCCGTCCAACCACCACAACACTTGCTTGCCGTGTATGCTACAGTTCTGAAAAGAGGATACATATGCCATTAAATAGTATTATAATACTCACATTAAAATTACTTCTAGAACTAAGGTCATAAAACCAAAATATGTCATAATGCATAAAAGTATGTTGACCAACACACTAAATAAAACCGAATCTGCTGTTTTCAGTTTCTGGAGTTGTTTCTTGTTCCAGAAGGATCCCTTTTAAACAGAATATTTTGACGTCACCACAAAATATTTTGACGTCACTACAGCTTGTGTTAAGTGCCTATTGATGTGCGTTAAACATTTCCCCGCACCTTGTCAAGGTACAGAATATATTCTAAGGTCCACTAGTATCACCGACCCATTTTGTATAATTTTGAAAAAAAAAGTCTGCTCATCACGGAAGGGCTTAAGGAGTCTTCCATTTCATATTACTATTCATAACTTAATTTGGAAAACCTGTGTCTACTACTTGCAATCAATTGATGTGTTCCATGCTCCAAAAGGATTTTTTAACAAAACTCTATTATTATAGCTACCTAGTTTCAGAGTCCGAAGTGTTTAACAGAGTAAGTAGTCATTTAAGTTCTGACTGTTATCAAGCGCTACATTGTGTATTAGCTAGTCAGAAATAGTAACAAGCTTAAGCTAACTTTACGGGATCCCAACCCTTGACCTTAGTTTACATATATATGTTCGGTCAGCGTAGAGGTCTTCAACTCGTCCATGAATCATATGGGGCAACAAATAAATAACAGAAAGCAAATAAAGAAAAAATGAAGCAAAAGATAAGGACTCAACTGAAACATCGTGTAGAGATACCGGAAGATCCGCGGGGTGTCAAAGACACAACTGAAATACTGAAACAAACGAAAACCTCCAACTGAGAAACATAAAAAGGTCCAACCCAGAGTATGTAATGAATTGCTTTTAAGTCTGGGCCATTAAAGAGTGTGAGCCAGTGCACTGGTATGCAATTAAAGAGGTAAGCAAAGTGATTAACCGTAATTAGGTCGACTGCTAAGCAAACTGTTTTAAGCTTTTTTCGCCATATACCATAAAGTAAATAAGAGAATCCAGGCACTGATAAAATCAGATCCACATCGAGCCCCCAACCCCATGGGAAAGACAGACAAATACAATAAAGCAACCACAAAAAAAGCAGAGTTGGAAATATTATGGTGGCAACTCTGTTGCCCACAACTGAATCTATCATAAACTTACATAATTGTTAAAACAAAAACAACATTAGAAAGTGAACCTTACTTTACAATTAACAAAAAATAACACAGTGAAAGTACCTATTTAGGAACGGTCATTAATGAATTACTGGTGTGTGTGTGTGTGTGTGTGTGTTATATTTGTTTAGTCCGTGTGAAGGTCTTTTAGCTCATTTATGAATAAAAGAAGTGAATAATACAGTTAGCACTAAGCATAAAGAAGACAATTATTACGTACTTGACTTACGTTGTACATACTTTACCGAATTGGACCTGGCTCACTATGACATATTAATAGAAAGGAATATTTACTAAATAGCTACTGCATTTTCACTGCAAATGTGATTTTATCTTTTCACGTGGTATTTTAAAAGTTTGTTACTTTTGTTTTAAAGTTTACATCTGTCAAGGTATGTAAGTAAGTACGGGAAAAGCAGTTTCCAATGTTGAAGTAGTAACGTAGTTATAATATTGGTTTATTATATACACTGATGTAAAATGATCACTTAAATGGTAAAATGTGCGATAAATGTACCATAAAAACCATCATAAATTTATAATATCTACATCAAATTTATACTATTATGATATTTTTATAATAGTGAATCAAGGAACTTTAAAGGTTCATTTATGTGCGTTGAAGCACAGTTGAGTTTGAGTTATACCCATTTGAGCATGAGCGAGCGGATACAACCCAACTCAACTATGCTTTATCTGGGCATTTGAGCACGGTTCGGAATAATTTCTTTTTTACCTCTCCGCCCCCACTCCACCCCCCCCCCCCCTGCACCCTCCCCCACTCCCGAGCGAAATCTTTGCATAAATGAGACTTTTTATTGATTTTCTTACTATTTTTAATACCTGAATTCCCCTTTGGTAGTTGGTAATACCTCTCAAGCATTACGTCACACGGTTACGTAGTTACAAGGATGACGAATATTCAAAATGGTGTATAACTTATGCGAATCAGCTGACGATGTAAAATAAAAAAAAATAATAATAAAAACGATGTAAAATATATATATATAATAAATAGATGGAAACAAGAAGTAAAACGAAGGTATTTGAATGGTATATCCTGTAGAGGAACTAAACAGGTAAAAAATGTTAAAGAAATGCAATGTTCATGGATCATTTTCTAATAGAATTAATTATGCATATGAATGTTTCGACCAATATTGTAAGCTAGCTTCCACAGTTACCAGGGGCGCAACTCTCGTAAGTGATAGGTTTTTTGTCGTTGATAGCGCGCGACGAAATTCCTATGCTCAAATACTTTAGATAAAGCACGGCTAGAAATAAAAGATAAATAAGGAACAACACGAGCATGGGTGTTAGAATTCCGTTTGAGATCGACATGTAATTATCTTCCAGCATGATGCGTTTGGACCAACGGTTTTCCAATGCCTTCATTTCAGAACTGGCGAACTCGGGTCACTTTGCTTAACCGCCGCCTTGATTTTTTGATGGGACAGAAATTGGCGTCCATAGATTTTTAGTAGGTTCGGGGACAAAAAGTAATCACTAGTGCTTCAGGCGAATATGTGGGATGTGGTAATATTTCATACCCATTTCTAACTACAACAGCCATTAAAATCTTGCAGTTGTTTTTCATTTCATGCTGACGATAACCTCCTTTAGAGTGTTTTCCGCGCTGTTTTTCAAGGACTGCAGTTCTAACTTGTCAAGACTGCCATACTCATATAGAAATTACCTCCTTTGGTAAAACGTGCAACAGAATTACTCCTATGACGTCCCAAAATACAGTTATCATCACCTTGCTAAAGAAATTATCTCCCTTCAACCTGAACTGCTTCAACAGTCCGCTTAATTAGTTACTAATGCTCTAATTTCTTTTTGCTCATCGCTAAGGGACTTTATGACCAACGGACTGTTAGATTCTGCATATCTAAATGATTATGTAAGTTTGTCATACGCTAGTAAGTGAAATGCCCAATATCTTTTGTTTCTTCTACCTGAATATCACAACATACATCATCCGCCACTTTATTGTACATTTTTTCATCGGCGACAATTAGTTGGCTTTAGTTTAAGAAAGTTCTACCCTGTTTGGACCCGCCAATCCAGAAATTATTCGAGCATATGATATGCTTGTATACACCGACCAGTTCGCTATGTTCTTTTTGCCTGCTCTGCCTTTCAAAAAACAGGTAACAAATTACAGTATTATATTCTCTGTCCAGTTTGAACATCCGATATCTTATAAATAAAGCAGAAGATAATGATATAATTTTACAGACGCCTATTACGTTAACTTTGTCTACGTTCAATTAAGCGAGACGTTCGCAGTTGCTCGCAAACTATTTGTGATAGTTTTCGACGGAAGTAAGCGAATATCCGCAAACTGTTCTCAATTTCTCTTTTGGCACTATCAAAATGGCAGTTTTTGTATGCTGTCCATTGCAAAAATATAGAAATGTATACTGGGTTGACATAAAACAGTCGATGGCATAAGTGATAATATTGTAACTGGTGACTTCATTTGTTCTTCTGAACGTTCTGGTGCTGTGGCCCCGGTGTTAGTCTTACTATTTGATGCTTTGTGGTTTATTCTGCGAGGCGGTTTGTTTTAAGTTTTGCCTGGTGTTGTGTTTTGTTCTTGTGTTTTTCGGTCCCTTGGGCGTTGCGGTTGCCTGACTTGGTGGGGTTGGGGAGGGCGGGGTGGGGGTGGGAGGGGGCGGGTGGGCTGGCCTTGGTGCTTTTCATGCGTTTGTTCAATTTGCACTTATACTGTGCGTTCGTCCTCTGTACTGGATATCCTACTTATCAGTAATAAAGACCATTTAATTCTTAGTGGTGTCGGTGATAAGACTATATCGGTCCTTCGTGATTCAAAAAAGGCATTCTTCGACAAAATTACTGATAAATCAAAATCTGAATCATTTTTTTCTAAAGACTGGTGGTCTACACTAAAATCCACTATTGATCAGAATACTAAACTCCAAATCCCACCTCTGGAAAGTAATGGATTGATATATACGGACGAAAAGGAAAAGGCAAATCACCTGGACCATTTTATCAAAGCCAAGCAGTGTTAAAGGAACAGAATGCGTCACTACCAGAATTAACATGTGCCTCAAATTCTAGATTAAGTAGCATTGTCCTTACTCTAACTGAAGTTCAGTTGGTCTTAAAATCACAGCCAGTGGGTAAAGCCTCGGGGCCCAATGGGAATAAACAATCGTATTCTCAAAGAATTGGAGATAGAAATTTCTCTACCCCTTTGTACTATTTTTAATTTATCTATTCAAACTGGTAGTGTACCTAAAGAAGGTCATATCTGCTCAATACTGAACAAAGATGATCCATCCCTGCCTAGTAGCTATAGACCAATCACTCTCCTTAACTCTGAAGACAAGGTGTTTGAAAGACTGGTCTTCAAACGTTTATATAATCATCTACGCGATAACAATATTTTGACCTCTTTACAGTCTGGATTCATACCAGGCGACTCGACAGTTAATCAACCTTGATCATGGCAAAGAGGTCCGTGCGGTTTTCTGTGATATAAGCAAAGCTTTTGACCGTATATGGCGCGGCGGTTTTAGCCACAAACTTGAGGCAGCAGGAGTCTCTGGCGCTGTGCACAACTGGTTCAGGAGGTATCTCACTGACAGGATATAAAGAGTTGTTCTTCCTGGAGGTTCCTCAGACTGGATTTACTTTTTAGCTGGTGTCCCACGGGGATCTAGTCTTGGACTATTCCTCTCTACATTAATAATATAGCAAATGATGTCGGCACAAGTATTAGGCTTTTTGCCACTGATACGATTCGTTTTATCATAGTAGCATATCCAATGACAGCCGCTGTCTGCCTTAACTCTAACCAAAATCTCATATCTCAGAGGGCTGCACCATGGCTTCAACCCAACTAAAACAGAATCTCTGTTCATCCACCTCTCTATATGAATGATCAACAACTAATAGAAGTTGAAACATGTAAACACTGAGGTGTTATTTCTCAGCTGATTGTGCATGGCATAAACATATAGATTAAGATTATCTTATGAGAAAACTAAAAATCAAGCTCGACAGAAAATCTCTAAAAATTATTTACACGGCATTTATACGACCTCTGTTGGAATATGCGGACATAATTTGGGACAGTTGTACCTTATATGAAAAACAAGAGCTCGATAAGATTCAAACCAAAGCAGTCCGAATAACAACTAAAACAACGAAACCCATATCTTTTGATTGTCTCTATAACGAAATTAAATAGGTATCCTTAGAAAAGAAAAAAGCAAAAAAAAAAAAAAAAAAAAAAAAAAAAAAAAAAAAAAAACGCCGAAGAAACCCCAAACTTACGCTATTCTATAAAATGTGCACCAATCTGACTCCACCATATCGTTCTGGCTTAGTGTCCTAGACTGTTAGTAACGTTTTGTAATGCAATCTTAGAAATTCTCACAATTTCCAAACTGCTGACGCCAGATCCAACAATTATTACAACTCATTTCTTCCATCAACAGTGAGGGAAAGGAATAAATTAGGTCTGACATTTCTTAATCAGAATCAGTTGCTTCTCAACCTCAACAGATAGAATTTAGTTTTACCCAAGCACATCTCCACGAATAAAAATTTGTAAAAATCTTCACATCAGCTTAAGAACGAATTGCAGTGCATTAAATTATGATCTTTTCTTAAAAAATATGACTGATTCCCCATTCTGCCGATGCGTAAGTTTGAGAACACCTATCACTTCTTCTTCAACGTCCCTCCTATTGGAACTCGCAGACTGATCTCTCTGATGCAGTTTTAGAGTATACGGAAATCTCTCTTGACCTACATGTACTTCGTTGTGTTGACTCTATCCTTTGATACAAATGAAAAAGTATTCGAGGAGGTCCAAAGTATCACTACCAAGAGACTCACTGCATGCAGTAATCCTTAGAATATGTAAAACTATATTTGTCAAATTTGCCATGCGGCTGGTTTTGTTTGGATGCAACGGAAGTTTTAAACGTTACTGTCGTGCAGCCCTTTCCCTCTCTCTCTCACTTACTCTCTTTTTCTCTCTCTCTCTCTCTCTCTCTCTCTCTCTCTCTGATTCTCTTTCTATCTCTTACTCTCTTTCCCTCTCTGTTACTATTACTCTCTCTCTCTTACTCACTATCTCTTACTTTCTCTCTCCCTCTCTGTTACTCTCTCTCTCTCTCTCTCTCTCAATACATAATACTGATGGAATCACGTATTCTCTATTGTTGCTTTTTTTCAACCTTTTTTTACTAATACAATAACCTCAGTACTTGAAATTGATTGTCAAATTTAGTTTGTACTGTTTGTTTGAATGCACGTGTATAGTTATTAAAACAGTTCCATTAACTCAGAATATCACTTGTGTGTAATCTTCGCCTCCTTTTACAGTTGTTATTATATAAAGAAAATAAGTAAACAAGTGTCATAGCTTTCTTTCTAATCTTGTATAATTTTTCTCACAGCACTATTTTTGTACACAAGTATAGTTTGTGAAATAAGACAGGTTTAAACCAAAAAGTCGATCCCTTATAAATTAGTAATTATTGATATTAATATTTTATTGCTTGTACAAGATTCCGTACAAGCAGAGATATATTGCGGTTTCGGCTAAGTGCTCAACCAAGTCTCTTTCTCAGATTCTAACACGGATCCTAACCACAGTTAAAGAGATCCTTCAGAAGTAGTGTGACATTGCATATGCCAGGAGTGGTGTTAATCAGATGTGGATCCTGAAAAACCCCAAAGAGCTTTTAGAAAACCTAAAGGCATAATCTCTTTATTCCATCAACAGTATAAAATCTTTTAGTTTCTCTAATCGTTACACAACTATTCCTCATGATAAAGTGAAATCTACATTAAAGGAAATTATAAACCAGTATTTCTTCCAAAAGAATGGTAACCGTCGCTTTCAGTATGTCGTCATTGGCTACAAAGACACATACTTCGTTCGGGATCACTCTGATGCACTACAATAATACTTAGATGCAGATGTCTTAAAGATGCTGGAATATGTAATCGACAATATTTTTGTGGGGTTCGGCGGCCGGATATTTCATCTTTACAGCACGACATCTTCACGAAAAATGCCAGGAACAAAATGTGGACCTCTACATGACCTTTGTCGACCTCACCAAAGCATTTGACACAGTCAGCCGTGAGGGACTTTGGAAAATTATGGCAAAATTTGGCTGTCCAGCCCAATTCATAGAAATGGTGCGGCAGTTCCATGATGGTATGCTTGCAAGGGTCCAAAATGATGGCGAGTTTTCGATCCATTCCCTGTGACAAATGGAGTTAAGCCAGGCTGTGTACTAGCTTCAACACTGTTCAGCATGATGTTTTCTGCCATGCTTACAGATGCTTTCCAGGATGGTGACAATGGTACACCTATTAGTTATCGCTTTGATGGGAAACTTTTCAACCTAAGAAGGTTGCAAGCTAAATCCAAGGTGCAGACAAAGGTGCTTGATGAGTTCCTCTTTGCTGACGACATAGCAAAGGGTGCTCCAACAGAAGAGAAAATGCAAAAAGGTGTGGATCAAGTATCTGATTCATGTGACAGCTTTGATCTCACAATCAGCATCAAAAAGACTGAGGTGGTATATCAGCCAGCACTGGAAAGCCTTGCAAGGAGACTACCATCACAGTGAAAGGTCAACGACTGCAAGTGGTAGACAAGTTCACCTACCTTGGAAGCACATTGTCTAGAGTAGTGCACATTGATGATGACGTCAATGCTAGGATTGCCAAAGCTAGTGCAGCATTTGGCCGACTACGTGGAAGTATTTGGGATCGAAGTGGAACCAGACTTGAAACAAAGCTGAAAGAACACAGATCGGTGGTGCTGCAAACACAATTATACGCATGCGAAACTTGGACAGTTTACCAACGGCATGCCAAATGATTGAACCACTTCCATACAAGCTGTCTTAGAAAACTTCTAAAGATCAAGTAGCAAGACAAGATTCCAGTCCAGAAGTCCATACTCTTCTGAAATTGGCACAGTTAAGACGGACAGGCCATGTTACCAGAATGCCTGAGGAACGTTTGCCAAAGAAAATCCTCTATGAAGAACTACAAGTTGGAAAACGCTCCAATGATGGTCAGAAGAAGCGATACAAGGACAGCCTCAAAGCCTCCCTTAAAGACTTTTACATACCAACAGAGTCGTGGGAACAGATTGCACAGGATCTAACAAAGTGGCGAGGCCTCATAAGAAGGAGAGCTGGTGAATACGAAGCAAAAAGAATCCGCGAAGCCGAGCAGAGACGTGCACAGCGGAAAGCCAGAGGTAAGGCATCACCAACAGAGCTTTCTTCCTCAGACCTCTCGTTCTAACTGCAACAGGCAGTTTAGAGCTAAGATTGGTCTCATCAGCCATCTTAGAACACACAAATAATAACACATTACACAGTTGATTAGGATTGGTCATTGTCAGTAATGACAGACGAACGAACGATTTCAGCAAACAATCGGCATACCGATGGATACCTACTGTGCATCGTTGCTTGCCGACTTGTTTTTATTCTCGTATGAGGCGGAGTTTGTACAAAGTCTCCTCAAAACAGGCAAGATACACCTTGCACAACAATTCAATTTCGCCTACAGATCTATAGATGATGTATTGTCTTTGACAAACACAAAATTTGCAGAGTATTTTGCATTCATCTATCCACGTGAATTTGAAATAAAGGAAACAACGGAGACTGCAGCCTCCTCCTCATACTTGGATTGTTATTTCTACACGGACAATCGAAAGCTTACTACTAGGCTGTTCGACAACGGGATGACTTCAATTTTTCCATTGTTAACTTTCCATTCTTGCGCCGTTATATCCCTTCTGCACCAGCATACGGCGTTTACCTTTCATAGTTAATCCGTTATGCAAGAGCCTTCATGGAGCGTGGGAAAGTGCTTACTACAGGGTTGTTGAGCCAGGGGATCCAAAAAACCAAATTGGTAGCAACACTTAAGAAGTTCTATGGGAGACATCGTGATCTGGTCAATCCCTACAATGTGGCAGTTACCAGAATTGTTTCTGATGTTTTTGCCAATGACGAGCCATAAAGAGACTTCCAAAATCCCGGACATACGCTTCTACCTACATTTCCTTCTTGCAGGCCTATGGGCATGATTGGCGAAACTTGCTTACCAAGTAATGCTTACTATCCGCGCACGCCTGATTACACCCTTTATTCTGGGATCCATGTCTGTTGGTCTGAACATTCGGATTCGTCATTTGTTTACGGATTTATGAGTTGCAATTATGGCTTGGTACCATGATCACAACTACTTATTCGATCTAATATGATTTTTCTTTTCAACGAGAATAACGCCTACTCTGTAATCTGAGGTCGCATGTGACATTTACAATAACCGTTCAAAAGATGCAAAATAGTTTGGGAAAAAAACATTTGCAAATGTTTTGCTTTACTGAACGGAGCCCTGAGCAAATCGTTGCCTTCCGGTCATTTAGAAACCAATTAGGGTGGTTACTTATTGACTCGCCTTTTTACTCATAAATGACATGTCACGAATCTCACAGTCACAGTGTCTGGATGCAATAGCAAAGACAGCGTGTATACTAATTATCGTTTTGCAACACTGGAATGTCACACCTGGACACATGACAATACAAACTATCTACCGAATACCGAGCCGACACGTACTGCGTTCACGTTCGTGATGTAGTGGCAACAAAAAGAGATGCAGTGGACATTTTAAAGTCTTCAGAGAAGATTGACTTGGTACCTTTGAGCTCCAACAAAGAAAGTACTTTCTAAATGTCAGTATTACAAAGTTGTAATACTTAAGGACACAAAAATACCAGGCAAAATCTACTGCATTTACATTAGGCGCACTAAATACACTGTTCGCTCCCAGATTAGCTTGCTTTGTCAGAAACCAGTTAAGCTATAAGCCAAGACAGTTACATTTTTACAGCTTTACTAAGTACTTTGATTTACACGACCTGCTTTCTTTAAGCACGCTGTACCTAATCCTCCCACCCTTCAACCCCAGCCCGCAGTTGTTTCCACAAGAATGTGTTTAAAGACACCATTCGAAATTTTGCGTTCTAGCTTCCATATTGATAATGCATATTTTAAACAAAAGGTTGATACAATTTATCCAAAAGAACTACAGCTGGATAAAACTTATATCTCGGACAGCGAAGCACCTTTTCTGGATTTGAATTTATTAATGTCTAATGACAAACGGGTCGTCTTTCATTTTGATACCGTAAATGTCTTATTCTTGGATGGCAATGTCCCTCGTGCTCCATCCTATGGTGCATATATTTCTCAGTTATATCGGTTTGCTAGAGCATCTAGTCAAGTTATGTATTCGAATTAAAATTTTAACTGCTAAGCTTCTTAAACATAGGTAACGTTACCACAAGCTACTAAACATTTCCTAAGTTTTATCGACGCCAGTCTGATCTAATGTCTAAATATAACATTGGTTTGAAAACACTACTGCTTAAAGGACTGTCCAAACCTAAATTTTATGGTGGCTTTATCTATAAATTCAGTAAGATTGTTTACAAAACCATTTTGTCGGCACAATTTAGAAGGATTGTCACTCGTTAAAATAATATAGGTTACAACATGGATATTCTGCGATTAAGTACATGTATGGTTGATAACCCAGTTATGCTTGATAACTGTGCTTCCCTGTTTAACTGCACGACGGCTGGTCGATCCTCAGACTAAATGACGGCACCCTTCTCAATCTGTTTCATATATCCGACCCCTAACTAGCAATGTCTGAGTCGAACACATTATGGTCTTATTTATGGTTTTCTTGTGTCCTGGGTTCAGATCGCTATTGACCCCTTTGCTTTATTTTATCACGGTGTTTTTAATTATATGTGTTTTGCTGTGATGTTTCACAGATATTATAAAGGACCACTATGAGGAACGTACATATATGTGTAATTTGAAGCTGTATCAGAATTAAGTAGGATGTTTCGCGCGAGTTAAACTGGTTTAAGCCTTCAGTGGCTTAAACTGCTGTCTGTTCTAAGGTTTTGTTTGTTTGTGTTGAGGTTTTACGGCCTAGTCAACCCAGTGGGGTCATGTCGAGCGCGGTTTACCTAACCACACGTTTTAGGGCAGGCTTAGTCCTCTAAGCGGTTAACCAGGACATTCTTTCGCCAGAAACTGACAACTGCCCTTCTTAAATCAGCGGAAGGGAGAGAATGACCGTAGAAAATATTTCATGATCAATCTCCACGAATGAATGTTGCCGACCTCAGCGGGGGTCGACCTCCTAATCTCCAGTCAGACGCGCATCCAACTGAGCCACCGAAGCCGGCCTGTTCTAAGATGGATATTCAGATGCTGAGCATATTTGTTTTACTTCCAGCAAAGTGGTCACACGGTTGCCCGCTTTGCTTTCTGTTTTCTTTTTGATGCTAGCATTGTGGTAATCTTTTTCAATGGCTGACTTTGCTTTATGTATTGTTATTGTTTGTTTGTTTTATTTTTAAGCCGCCCATTAGTTTTCCATCGGACCGTTTTTTGGCGGTTCCTCTGTTTCAGTTCTTCTTTGTTTGTCTATTAGTTGTTTAATATATGACAATTGTTTTGTCAATTTTCGGCAGGGCTATGCTTCGCGATCGGGTTATTTTCTGAGTATCGTCACATATTCTGTCAGTACACTGTTACTTTTTTCAGCTTATATGTCAAGAGCGATTTTTGAGACTTCTTGTGTGTGTTCTTGTACATCAAGTCTCCTTTTCAGAATAAGAAGGGGACATCTCTTAAAGGAAAGATTTGTTTGAATGGTAGCACAGTCACTCCGTTTCGAGTATAATCCTCTTCAGATAGGAAGCACAAAGATGTTGACACAGTACGTATCTTCAGTCTCCTTTAATCCGACCCGGCCTACAAACTGGTTTACGTCTGTGTTCTTATGGTATGTGATTATATGTGTTTCACTATGAACGTTCACTGAAGAGGCAGAGGGCCTATGCATGGACCGAAAATTTGGTTGTAACTTGGAGCTACTTCAAAATTAAGAGCGAGGTTTCGTGCGACTAAAACTGTTTTAACCCCCAGAAGTTTTGTCTACTGACTGTTCTAAGGCGGTTCCCCTGTTGCTGTTCGCCGGTGTTTGTGCGTCGGTGGTGGCATTTGTTTCTTTGTTGCTTTTTTGTTTGTTTATTTTATTATTTTCATATATTATAATTGTCATTGTTTGTTCCTAGTTTCTTCTTCTTTCGGTGCCTCGGGAGAGCCGTTCCACGTAATTGTGGTATTTCCTGGGTATCTTCACTCATATTTTCTTTTATAATCGTATTATGAAGATAATAATACTTAAATTCAGTGATTAGATCACTTTCGTACGAATTGCTGATGTATTTCTTTTATTCTTTCCTTTCATTGTACTTCTTGTTTTTCTACGCCCTTGGGCGTAGACAATATATGTTTTGGTTTGGACACGGAAATGATTCACTTGTTAACCCACAATGCACCATTGACCATAGGCGTGTTGTCTACAGGAAAAAACCGGGATAGATATAACAGAATGATATTTTAAGTACTGGAACACCAAGTTTTTGGCACATTGCACTTATGCAATACTTTATCAAAACTTATAAGCCATACATTAATCTTGACAATTTCACTTTTAAACTAGGTTGATGCATTGGTACAGCTAAGCGTAATTTATGATTTTTAGCATTCCTGGGACAGCGTGACAAAAAATGATATTCTTATAACTACTTTTTTTTAAGTTTTAACGAGGTAAGCCTAAAAGAGCTGTGATTTTAGTTGTAATTTTACATTTAATTGTGCGCTAGGGTCATTTTCATTTTGCCAAGATGTCACTTGGACATCTATAAATTACCTTTAGTATTTTGGACTTTAACCGATATAGCAAAGATTTGCTTGTAAAGAACCCAATACTATTTGAATCAGCTTTAACATTTATTGTGTGCGAAGCGTAAACCAAGTTTTTTTTGTGAAAGCTTGTATGAAACAAACGGTGATCCGTAGGATTTCCCACTGTATTTTGAAGTAACCTTTCGTACTTTATTTCACCGAAAAACTGCGGTAATATTCAGCTTTCCTGCTCATAGAAAGGATGTAAATGACGTTGAATTTGGGCATCAATTCTTCGTAATTATTTTGAAAAGTAGTACTGGGATGTTAGACTGTTACACGATAAAACAACATATTTTACAAGGCGATAATGTCCACTACATTTCGTCCTATACACCCAATAATATTTTGCATGTCATTTCTCATCCGGAAAAAATCCGAGGTAGATCAATCTTCAATAAGTAATGCATCTAAAAAATATCTCGATATATATACTATGGCGAAATTGGTCCAGTGAAGAACTCGATCTTGATGTATGCATGACTATATTGGTTTCTTATGTTCAAATGAGCCCGGCTCTTCGGGCTTTCAGTCATTGTTCAGTGCCCATGCCTGACCCCTTAGCAAGGCTACATGTCTAGTTCTTTGACATAAATTTCCCCTTGACCTATAGCTTCCGGCTAGACTGCGCGAATGTACAGGTTCATCTAACCCTTTGCAGCTTGCATATGCTATAACGGCTCTTTTCCAATGATACGGCTTGATCTTTTTCATTGATGTGAAAAATGTGTATCAATCAAAACAAGAAGCAACATACTTTGATGTTTTACTTCAGAGAAGACAATAATAATCTTGCGTATTTAGGTAGTTAATTCATAAACTTTAAGCGTAATATCAGCTATATATTAAGCCAATGTGGGGTAATAATATCTACAATATTTAGTCTATGTACCGATTTCATATACAAGTAAAGACAATGCTGAACACACACACACACACACACACACACACACACACACACACACACAAACCGTGGCAGAGACAGACAAACAGACAGACAAACAGACAGACAAACAGACTGTCAGACAGGCAAGCAGACCTAAAATGCTACATCTTAGCATTATAAATTGATTTAGAAGGGTAGCAAATTCTTTTCTGTTTTAGTTTACCTCATTGAAACAAATTCTTTCCTTGTAGAGAAGACCCTTTTTTCCAGTAGCGGACTGATATGAAAACAATCGCAAACAGGGAATTACAGTCGTGATCTCTTTTGTTAAAAATAGAGGAAAATCTGCCAAGTGTTCAAAGACCCCTTCATTTGCCATTACTGTGGCAATTCTGCTGCAAACGCGCAGTACTATACATCTTCAACTCAGTATTCGGTACGTATGTACTGATATAAAATAAACATTGTGCCGCTTAGTGTCATTAAGAGAACGAATCAAAGAAAGCAGATAATTCTGAAAAAAAAAACAAAAAAAAAACAAACGGTTTGCTCCCTTCTACCAAGGGCTCCACTCTAACAGGAAAGGATTTATTCTTTGTGGGAGCAAACTTTTTCCTTTTAGAGTGGACATCATTTGCGAAAGACTTGGTGTGCAGGAAAGCAAACAGGAAGACATAAATGTTTTCTCTCCTGTAAAAACTGGCAGAAAATATCCATGTATGTTCAGCCTCTTTTATTGTAATGCGTTAAAAACTTAGATGATCACTCCATCGTAGATATTTTAGCTTTCCCGGTTTCGGACTCCTGAAAACCTGGTGGTAGGCATTACCTAGTTTGCCCACTGTGGATACCCAGTCTGCCTTCTTAAACGTGAGAAAAGAATAAGGTGTGATATGGCGGAAGGGGGTCTTTGCTAATATTTGGAGCCTACTTTTTTTTTTATCAGTTTTGCTTTTAAACTTGTGCCGCTGAAGAAGTTAAATACATAAACATACGTGTGTTTAGTTCAGTAGATATGGATGAGTATGCTTAAGAGGAACTGTTACGCTTCCAGTTGAGGCAAATAGTATGGAAGATGTCACAGATTATAGCTTACCAATGACACCAAGAGGAAGAGCAAACAACCCAAGACAGACACTACACAATACATATACTAAAGTGAAGCAACCAGCTCCCTCTTCCCTAATAATGCTAGATAGGGTCCACAATTCATGATGAGACGACGTACAGGACAAAACAAGAAAACATAAAGCCACAAACTACAAGACCAAACAAAGAATAACCAATACTGTCGACTTTGAAAGATCGGTAGAAAAACTACCAGGATTTGTGGGGTCGATTTTATTGGTACCAAATCCTCTCCCTAGGTTCAACTGCTTTTGAAAGAAATGATTGTTTGGCTCATAGCTCTTGTCAAAATGGTTTTGTTTCGTTTTTGGTTTTACCCTCCTGAAAAGAGATTTCAAAAAAAAAAGCACAGACTCTGCTTCCTTTTAGAGGAGACCCCTTTTTGGAAAGAAAGTTGGTGCATACAAGAGTAAACAGGAGCACAAAAGGTGTCGGCGGAGAATCCCTAGTGTATTATGTCGCCTTAAAACCTAGCTCAATAGTTAATGGGAAGTCACGATGACACCCACTACTATAAGGCTAATAACAAACCTTAAATGCGCCACCCTCTGTCTAACGTTTGAAATCGACAATACACCTTAAATTATTCATAGAAATGTCTATTGATACGATATTCGATCACAAGTTCCAGCAAATAATAAAACCTAAATATTTAACAAATGATTATAAAAATAAAATTCTTACTTGTATTCAGTGCAGGCGTCCAACCCAAAAAGTCCGCAGTCTGATGAGGATGATGTTCGGCGATACGCAGTGTAATAGCATACATCACACCTGCAAAGAAAATCCATCCACATATCATTTTAGTGTCTGGTGATGGCGAAATGTCTAAATTAAAACTTGGTGGTTGCACACCTGAATCAGATCAAAGCCAGTCAAAATTATCTAATGAAATAGAGTAGTTTAACTTATACTAACCTCTAGGTAAATTCAGCGGACAACGCATTGATCATATTACAAAAAAATTAATAAATGAACTCAGGAACTGATAAAATCAGATCCACATCACGGTATCAACATAAAAATTTAAGACATACCAGAACAATTAAACAGCCACAATAAGAACGGATGGCAAGCAGAGTTGGTACCCAAACTTAACTGAATATATCTTTTACTTACATAATCGTTACAAGAAAACTTTTTTGTCATTTCATGCAAATTGTCTCGTAAAGAGGCATTTTGCAACAAATGTTTAAGCCTATTTTTAGAAAAGAAATAAGAAAAATATTTCAGAAAAGATAAGAGAAAAGTCTAGGGAGTGCCACAATTATAAGCCACAGCCTTTCCCAGACACCAAAGAGGAAACAGAGAAAACTAAACAAACGCAAATGAACAAACGTACGAAAAGCACTAAGATTAGCTCTCTTCTTCCCAAGCAAGGTAATCGCAATGCTCAAAGGACTGAAAAACACAAGAACAAAATAAACCAGGCAAGACTTAAAACAAATCGCCTTGTAGAATAATTCACAAAGCAACAAAGAGTAAGACTAACACCGGGATTACCGCCTTAGAACGGTCAGTAGAATAAACCACCGGGGTTCGGGCTAAAGCACTTTTACAGCCGACTAACTTCACCCTGGGTCCCGATGCTACTCTAAATCACAACTAGGAAAACAGAAAGCAAAATGGGCAGCTGTTGAATGCGTCTGCTGATACGAGGGTCGTGCAAAAAGTTCTATCACTAATAGGCTGCCTTTGTTTTATCCCAGGTATATTTTAAAATGCTTCACTACATTTAAATGGTGTGTTAAATAGCTAACAATTCCTGTTTATTTCGTGCAAATTGCTTTCCAACTGACCGAGTTATTTCAAATTGAAATAGATGCAGTCATATACACTGACCAATTTACTTGTTACATTGAAACATGGACCAGAAGTCTGAAACTCGTAGCTATATTAAATGCCGCACTAGGCTTAATATAAATTCAAAGCAGATATCAAATGAATTGAGTGGTATATATGGACCTCAGAACATTTCAATGCGCGCAGCTTTTATGTGGGTTAAAGCTTTTAAAGCTGGGATATTTTCTGTTGAAGATGATACCCGTCCTGGAAGGCCTAAAACCTCTGTTACCAAGGCTAACATCGCTACTGTAAAGATTGTGGTCGAACAGGATGCGCGATTGTCTGTCAAAGATGTAGCTAGTTGTACTGACATATCAGAAGGCAGTGTGCAAATAATTCTGAAAAAGCGTTTAGCCCTGAGAAAGGTTTGCGCTAGGTGGGTACCTCATTTGCTCACTGAGGAGCAAACGACACAACGCCTTAAATGTGCCCGGGAACTTTTGAAAACATACAAAGGCTGTAATAGTCGGGTTATTTCTAACTTGCTAACAGATGATGAAAACCTGGGTGCACATGTTTGAGCCACAAAGAAGGGCTGATAATAAGCAATCGAAGCGAAATATAAAAAAACCCATCTATTGCCAAGAGAACCATAAGTTCAAAAAAGATGTTGTACGCAATTTCCTTACATTCAAGTGGGCCAGTCGTTCAAGTGCCTTGTCAATCTGGTCATACAGTCACTGGCCGATTCTACAAGAATTCTGTACTAAAGAAAGTGAAAGAGTTTTACAATAAGAAACGACCAAGCAAAGGATGGTCAGGAGTCCACCTTTTATATGACAATGCCTCCACTCATAAGTGTGAGGTTGTTAAGTCTTTTTTGGCTTCTGAAAAGGTGAAAGTTTTAAACCATCTACCTTATTCACCTGACCTGAGTCCCTGTGACTTCGTTTTATTTCCAAGGCTTAAGAAAACGCTTTCTGGAAATAAGTATACGTCTAGAAGTTCTCTTGGCAGCGCTATTTATCAGTGTCTCCAACAGATACCAAAAGAAGACTATTTATCTGCTTTTCGCGACTGGGTAAAAAGGTTACAAAAATGTGTTTCAGTAAAGGAGGAATATTTTGAAGGTTTGTAATAAAAATATGCTTGATAAAACGTAACACTGAAGTAATCCGAACCCAGTGACAAAACTTTTTGCAGGACCCTCTTACTTTAACTTATTATGCTAAGCGTTAACGTCGGTGCTTTCCAAGATACGTTAGTTTTATGGTAGGCTGTATTTCCATAAAAAGTTGCATAAAAACAATACAATCTCAGGACAGCCTCTGTCAAATCGCGTCGATTATTTTCTATATTCTGTTCTGAGTTCCCAGTACGAGCTTAAATGCTTGTATGCAGACCTACAACAAAGGGACGAAAGCTGATAACGTGACACATAACCAACCATTACGTGTCTAGAGGGACTGGTGTCAGGCAAGTGCCAAGTATTTATCATTTCAACTTAAAGCAAAAAAAAAAAAAAAAAAAAAAAAAAAATAATAATAATAAAAGCGCTGCAAGCATTGCACCATGCCCCGCTACGGCACTTACATCAAGCAAGTGCCGTAACTCTGTCAATATTACCTCGCCACTTATTTGGCGGGGCAAAAATGAAATCAAAGGAAGGTGCATTAATCTTTCCCTAAATTAAGATGACATGGAATCTTTCACTAAATAAAGTTGACATGAATATATGACTGAGATACTATTTTCAATGTTCAAAGGGCCATATCTCAAAAGGTAAGCCGGAGTTACAGTTCTCTTTTTCTGCAGATACCCTCATGGTGCTTCAATTTCATGTAAAGTTTACAAGTATATCACAGAAACTGTTATTTTCAATGTTCAAAGACCCATAAACTCAAAACGTACTTAAGCCAGGCATATGTTCTTCAGTTCCACATGTCATCTTATTTTGCTTTACATTTTTACAAGGCTTCAAGAAAATCTCCTTTTTCAAGTTATAAAAAGGGCACAAGTATATGACTGGGATCACTTTTTACAATGTCCAAAGGGCAGTACCTCCGAACGCAGGTAATTAAGAGTTACGGTTATTTTGTTTTGCACATTATAGCATGGTGATATACATCTGCATTAAGTTTCAAGAAAATATCTCAAACGGTTTTCAAGTAACAGAGCGGACACAAATATTACAGAAATCACTATTTTCAATGTTCAAAGCGCCATAACTTCAAAGCTAGGTTAAGTAGAGTAAGGGTTCTTATGTTCTGCACCTCATCTCATGACCGGTTTCAAACTTAAAGAGCTGACACGAGTACATGGTAGAAATTGTCATATTCAATATTTACTATGTTTAAAGGGTAGTAACTCCAAAAGTGGGTTAAACAGAGCTAGGGTTCTTGTGTTCTGCACATCCTATTATGGTGCTTTACATTTGTGAGAAATTTCATGAAAATATCTAAAACGGTTTTTAACTTACAGAGTGGACACAAGTTCGTGGTATAAATGGCTATTTCAATGTTCAAGGAAAAAAATATCTCCAAAACTAGGCAAATCAGAGTTACGGTTCATAAGTTCTGCTTGTTGTATCATAGAGCTTGAAATTTGTGTGAAGTTTCATCAAAATATCTCAAACAGTTGCCAACTAACAGAGCGAACACTAGTACATTGTAGAAATGGCTATTTTCAATATTTACAATGTTCAAAGGGCTGTAACCCCAAAGGCAGGTTAACCAAAGTTATGGTTCTTATATTCTGCAGGTCGTCCGATAGTACTTTACATCTGCGAGAGATCTTATGGAAATATCTCAAACGGTTTTCAACTTACAGAGTGGACATGAATACATGGTGGAAATGGCTGTGTGCAATGTTCAAAAGGAAATAACTCCAAAAGTAGACAAATCAGAATTATGGTTTATATGTTCTGCACTTTGTGTTAATGTGGTTTATATTGGTGTGAAGCTTCGTGAAAATATCACGAACGGTATTGAGCGGACACCAGTACATGGTAGAAATAGCTATTTTCAATATTAATGATGTTCAAAGGGCCATTACTCCAAAGGTAGATTAACAACCAGTTATGGTTATTTTCTGCACGTCATTTCATGGTCCTTTGCATTTATTAGAGATTTCATGAAGATATCGTCAACAGTTTCAACTTACTGAGCGGACAGGAGTACATGGTGGAAATGCCTATGTTCAATGTTCAGAAGGCAATAACTCCAAAAGTAGGCAATCAGAGTTACAGTTCATACGTTCTGAAAGTCAACTTATAATGTTTTATATTTGTGTGAATTTTCGTGAAAAGATCACAAGTGGTATTAGAGTTATAGAGCGGACACGAGTATATGGTAGAAATGGCTTTATAATGTTCAAAGGGCCGTAACTCCAAAGGTAGGTTAACCAGGGTTATGGTTCTTATGTTTGCATGTCATCTTATGGTGTTTTACATTTGTGAGAGATTTCATGAAAATACTCGTATCTTTAACAGTTTTCAACTGGCAGAGTGGACAGGAGTACCTGGTGGAAATGACTATGTTCAATGTTCAAAGGGCAATCTCCAAAAGTAGGCAAATCAGAGCTACAGCTCATATGTTCTGCATAGCATCTTATAATGTTTTATATTTGCGTGAAGCTTCGTTAAAATATCAAAAACGGTATCAGAGTTATGGAGCGGACACGAGTACATGGTAGAAATGGCTATGTTCAATGTTCAAAGGGTAATAACTCAATAAGTCTGCAAACCAGAGTTACGGTTTATGTGTTCTGCACATTGTCTCATGGTGGTTTACATTGGTGTGAGGTTTCGTAAAAGTATCTTAAACGGATTTTAGAGTTATAGAGCGGACACGAAATTATAAAGCGCTGACGTAGGGACGGACATTCAAAATTTCGGACGCTATAAAGTAATACCTCGCCATTAATGTGGCGGGGCATAAAAAACGTTGTGGGCTGTTTATCATTTGCAAAAACGTGTAAAACCTATAAAATATACAAGAAAATCTTAGTCTACAACCTTTAAGTTTGATATTGTATTTCGAAAAGTGAATAAGTAAACTCAGGAACTCATACAATCAGATGGTCATTGACTTCTCAACATTAAAGGAAAACAGGCAAATTACAGCTGATTTCAAATCGCTTTTAGGCTTACTTCATCTAAACTAAAATAAGTATTTATAAGAATATCAATATTTTGCCACGCTTCCCGAGAATGCAATAAATTTCGCTTAGCAGTACAATGAATCTACCCACTTCAAAAGTGAAACTGTCAAGATTAATGTATATCCCATAAACTTTAATAAAGTGCTGCAGTGGTAACCTTTCAGAATATATACATAAGTGCAGTGTGCCAAAAAAAAAAAGCAACGGGAATGGAGAACACCTTCTGCATATGTAGGTTTTCCAATAAATACTATTCTATTCTGTTCAGTCCTATATCTAGTCTCTGGTTTCACTTGTAAACAACACGCATAAGTTCACTGGACATTGTGGGTCAGCAACTGATTCCGTTCGATGTGCCAAACAAACCGTATGATATATGTGCGTAGGCAACAACCAATGGTGATACCGTTTGAAACCGTTACCATCTTATTTGTTTACATACAGGTGCCGTTTATCTCTAAGTATGAAACCACAATAAAAATCATGGGGAAACAAACTTAACGGGCATCCAAAAACACATAAAGCACTGAAACACATTTTCAAATGCAGTTAACAACAACAACAACTGTTTCAAAAGATTAATGTCGTGTAAAGAGGTGTCACGTTTTATCATCCACTATTGCGACAAACTCTATGGTGTCGTATGACAACCAGATTGTTTACATAGATTTTCCAGTCTGATGTCAACCTTTTTTGTGCGACGATAGAAATATGAAGCTTCTTTTACCTGCAGTTTTGCAATTCGTAACGTGTCAAATGCAAAAAAAAAAACAAAAAAAAAAACAACAAAAAAACAAAAAAAAAAACAAACTTGTTTCAAGTTCATCAGCAAAATTTTGTATGCGTTAAAACTCATTCCAGGTAGGCTAACGGTAGTGTATCGTCACCTGTAGCCTATTACCGGCGTGCATTGATTATCGGGTATTCAGAAATCACAGCCCCCGCTCATCGGGCCGGCGAAATAGATGGGTTGCCTGAAGTGTCTGGGGCAGAATAAGGAGGAGCTGAGCTCATCGTGTTTGGTAAAAGCCCCACAAATCTGGAGGTAGTATTTAAATGGATACTTTGTTGGCTCTACAGTTATTACTGAATCTATCATGCGGCTTAAATAAAGCTTCTTTATCTTATCATCTTTATCTTTAATGACTGAAATATTGTTGGCCAACACTCCTCAGTTATAAGGTGGATTTATGAGCGGCAAAAATACCAAGAACTCTCAAAAATCTTAGTGACAAGCCACACAGTCACACATAATTTTATGCATACAATATATAAAGAAATTTATACTAAAATTTCATCAAACAGACACTCAACATTTACGAGTATTTATGCACAAAAAATCCTTGCAAAAGACAGGTCTCAAAAATAAAATAGGAGAAGAAAGTGCAATATCTCAGTGGTGAGCCGACTGGCCTCTAGATCTAAAGGTCCGGCGATCGAGCCGACGTAAGGAAGAAATTTCGGTGTCCGAACAAAAGCGTGCCGATTATTCGGAATAAGCCTACTACCGGCAGCTATTGATTATTTCTTTTTTCAATATCGATTATTTGAAATTCTAGTTTGAGAAACGTGTCCTTAAGGTCACATAAGGAGACATACAAATTGAGAGTATTATGAAAAACTTATTGACCAGATACAAATATCTGCTTTGTCTTGAATCAACTTATATCTTAAATCAAATTAGCTAGGCTATTATTAGGCCAGCCTTCCAGCCGTTGGGTAGCTTCCTTTTCTTCATCTTACATCTTCGGTCAGCTATCTTGTCAGGTATGAAGGCTAGGACTGACTATCATGCCAAATTATAACTATCATGATACTGTCACTATCAAAAAGGTAGCCCTATCACGATACTATCACTATCAAGAGTCTAATATCACAATGCAACACGATACTATCACCATCTCGAATCACACAATATTTTAATGAATTTCGTTGATTTTTATAAAACAGGACTACTTGTAAAGATACCTAACATTACTGCCCTGTCAAATATTTGCTACCATTTTAACAAACACTGTTGCAAAAATAAATCCTTTATGTTCTCATACTTTTTTTTAATTTAGCCAAGAAAGTTTCAGAATGGTTTTATAGAGGAATAAAATCTACCGGGACAAAAAAAAAAAAAAAAAAAAAGAAAAGAAAAAAGAAAAAAATCAATAGCTGCCGGTAGTAAGCATATACAATTGATTATTCCGATTAATTAAAACACACTGTCGATTGATAATTGAAAAGACTATCGACAATAGGCATCGATAATTGAAAACACTATAATGATAGCGCTATCATGGCAGTCACTATCATGATGAATCTATATATTGAAGTATCGTTACATCATTGAAGGTATACTTATTTATCCGGGGTTAGGCTATTATATGTTGTTGCATTCTAAGTTATGTAGAAACACATAAAACCAGTATGCTATAATCATCTATAATGTGACGTGAATTATGGGATATCCGATTGTACAATCGATTATCAACCGGTTTTACTTTCTCTAAAAATTAATCAATTGAGATTTTCCTCTCCCATTTCCAACAGTAGCAAGCAGGCTTACCTTCGTGTCGTTAAAGGGAATGACATGGAAACAGTGCGTCATCCTTTGGATCACAGGCCCCCACCCTCTGTGCAGGGAAAGTCACCCCATGTGCAGGTTGAAGAACCCTACGGTTCTTCAAAATGGCTACTTCTAGGCCTTCATCCTGAAACACGGATCTGCCGAGAATAAATGTCCGCAAGGGTATATGGCAGAGTATAGAGAAAGAAACTGAAGTGCCTATCTATTTTTGTAAATGAATATACGAACTTATATACCTGACAGTTATTGTGTTACTTAATCAATGACCACTAAATTTAGAAACACTGAGGTAGAAGGCTAGAACTAAAGTTTAGTTTTGTTATCTTTTTCAAAGAACTGATCATACACAATCCAAATGTGAATAATTTGTGTACTTGAATGAGTTAATATTTATTATGTTTTATCCACATTTAAAACGATTATCCACTTTTAAAAGAAAAAAATCGACTAACAGGGACCCAGTCCCCATTTGCTCTTAAATGTTTAACTGGGCCCCTAAAGTTCGGAGAGAATACCTAATGTTAAATATTATTTTTTTGGAAGTCTGGGTCCCCAAATCAAAATTATTAGTCTTTATCTATGACTTTTACCAATATAAATTACCCTGCTCACTTAACATGAGGCAACCGAACCTTGAGGTCTGTAAATGTGCATTTTTTTACTGGTAGCAATATAATGATTAACTTGAATTCCAAAGGAAACAACCGTGCAGAAATCAAAGTGAATAGCCTAGTCTTGAGGTGGGGCCTGGATTGCACAGAGGTTTGTCTCTTGCTTGTCACTGCTGCAACCCAGGTTCGATTCCCATTGTAACGGGGTAGTGGTCGCCCATATATGGACGGTGGTTTTCCCTTGGTACTCTGGTTTCCTCCACCACACACCACACATGTCAACAAAACGCCAACATATGCGCCTTAGAGAATGTGTCTATCAGTTTGCTAAGCTTTCTGTATAATTCATCACGAAAACATGCCTATATAATTTTGACCGCCTTAAACCCCACTTTTATATAGTAAAACTGGGGTTTACAGGGGTATACATTATTTTTCTTATTTCTGCTCAAAACTTAGATTGTGGGTACTCGTTAGAACCGCCTCGTTGAGGCGGTTCTAACGAGTACCCACAATATATGTTTTGAGCAGAATTAAGAAAAAATATCAGAATTTTTTTATCTGAAAAATTTTATTTTTTGGTGGTAAAATTTTCAGTATATTTGAATAGGCATGTTTTCGTAATGTGAAGAAAAATAAAGAAAGTTTAAAATTTAAAATTGATAACATAAGTGAATATGTCACAAGTTGTAATATTTTGTCGAGTTATATGAATATGAGTGACCCTGTCCACTTGTTTTCGCTAAATTAAGTGTACTTTTTTAAAAGTAATGTTGTATTTTGATTTTTATTTGTTCATACCGCATAAAGCATCTTTATTTATCAGTGTAATTTACAACGCGTCAAAGTTCCGATGTTTCTGCAAAGCCGGTTCCAGGCTTTAGTGATGTTATGGTGTTCTGTGTAATTTGTGATGTTTTTTTTTACAATTCTTAGGTTAAAACAAAATTTGCTTTCATGATGAAGCTATATTTTACTTTTTTTCCTGCCACTGATCATAATGTGGCGGTATTTAACTGGCATTTCAAAACTGCTGAAAAGAAACGAAGCAAACGTCGGACAAAATCCAACGCCCTTGAATGCAGAACATGCTTATATTTCGTCTTGTCCTAGGCAGAGACTGTTTATTATTTATGAGACCTTCATAAAACTTGCAAACAACCAAGACAGGCTTAACATCTAGGATGGGTACAAAAACTGGCTTGACTGACTTTTGAAATCGAATTTATTTGGCCTTGAATGTGTAAAAACTCATTTTTAACTTTGTTCCAGGAATATTTCTTTTACTTTAAGAACTTTCTTCAAACTTGGGCAGGCATGAAATATTAGACAAGTTTGAAAACTAGTAGAATTTAACTATCCATCTTAAAGTTGCTTGACCTTGAGTGCTATAAAAGCCCTTATTTTGACCTTTTCCTGGGCATTGCTCATTTGTTTTGAGTCAGAGCATTTATTATGAGACTTACAGGTCACTTGGACAGGCATGAAATGTTGGACAAGTTTAAAAAATCGACTATTCTGCTTAGATTTACTTGCCTGGGCCCAGTTGTTCAAAGCGTCGTTAGCTTAACGAGCTTGTTAAGGGTCATTTCGTTAACTGCTTTAGTGGATTCAATACACAATATTCTGATATTGTTTGCTGAAAAAATGTGAGTAGCTTTTGCATTGCAAAAGCTACCCACATTTTTTCAGCAAAAAATTTCAGCATATTTGCGTATCACTCAATGTAAATTTTAACGAATCGTTAACTAACGACATCGTTAGTTTTGAACAACTGGGCCCTGAGGATTAGTGTTGCAAACCATCAGTCACGTTTGCTTCTTGTGACTGATGATCGGAAAGATTTTTACAGTCAACTTATCGAATCATTCTATTTTAATAAAAACATATTTTTTTTATTTTTATTTTTTGCATTTTTTTTTATCATTTTAAAGGGCAAGTTGTAAAAAAAAGATACTAAGCTATCTATTTGTTTCATTTTAGATTTGTGGTCAACAAAGACGAAGAAATTCATTGCCTGAAAATAGATTGAACAGAAAAGTACCGATATTGTTCTCGTTGTTTTTTGTTTGTTTGTTTTTTTTTTTGTTTTTTTTTCTTTGCATTTTTTTTATCATTTTAAAGGGCAGGTTGTAAAAAAAGAGATACTAAGCTATCTATTTGCTTCATTTTAGATTTGTGGTCAACAAAGGCGAAATAATTAAATAGAATTGCCTGAAAATAGATTGAACAGAAAAGTACCGATATTGTTCTTGATTTTTGTTTTGTTTGTTTGTTTGTTTTTTCTTTTGTTTTCTTTTGTCATGAAAATATATGCAGTGGGTACACATTAAAGGCGCCTCGCTGAGGCGCTTGTAATGAGTACCACAACATTTTTATGGAAAAATAAGAAAACATTAACCAATTATCCATATGGTGTTATGAATAAGTACCTAGAGGGGCTAAAATTGAATAGATTTTCTCAAATTCGATTATTATGCAACGAACCGATGATTGACGATGAAATTATGGCCGATTCCGAACACTACCTTGAACGCTGAAAAAGTTCTTGTAAAATCAAATCCTGGTTACAGTCCATTTGTATCCCCTGCATAAATAGGTTGGGGGCACATAGTAATCAGCCTGGAATGCGTGTATCCGTCCACAGACATAATCTTGTGATCGCTGTAACTCCAACACTCTTCGAAATATATTGGCAAAATGAGGTTGGAAAGGTGTGTCACGCACTACTCTAAGTCCAAAGTTTTTTAAGTATCGCCCCTGACATGTATGTGAAACATTGTGCTAATGATGACTCCAACATCCTTTCAGAGCCGGCATCGGTGACTCAGTTGGATGCGCGCCCGACTGGAGACCAGGAGGTCGCGGGTTCGACCCCCGCCGAGGTCGCAACATTCTTTCGTGGAGATTGGTTATGAAGTATCTCTCCCTTCCGCTGATTCAAGAAGGGCAGTTGTCAGTTTCCGGCGAAAGAATGTGCACAATACTGGTGAACCGCATAGAGGACTAAGCCTGCCCAGTAAAAGTGTGGTTACGTAAACTGACCGCGCTCGACATGACCCATTGGGTTGACTGGGCCGTAAAACCTAAGCACAAACGCAAACAAAAACACCCTTTCAGATATACTTATGTTACTTATTAGGATTGTGCACGAGGTTGAGAAGATATGTTGCATACAATAAAAACGTTAAATTACAATACTCCCCCATTATCGCGTCGCGGGCAGACACCTCCTTAAGAATTTGACGAAATTTGCCTATTAACAATCCCAAACCAGATCTCCACAATATCAATGCACATACTAAGTTCGGTAAAAATCATTTGATGTTTACTCAAGTTATCACCCGGAAACGAAAAACAGACAGACGGACGTACGACTGACGGACGGACAGACGGACACACGGACGTCCTATGTGAAACCATAATTCCCTGTCACTATTGTGTGGCGGGATATAAAAACCACAACTCTGGGTGTTGTGGGTTTGATTTATCTCCCCTGACAGCATTGGGCAATAAAAACCTTGTTATCATGATAACACCAATACCTTTTCAGATATACTGATGATACTTGGTACTTGGTATGCTTGTACACAAGGTTGAGAAGGCATTTTTCGTTCAAGAAACCACAACTCTAGGTGGCACAGTTGTAAGTTATCTCCCCTGACAGTATTTGGTTATGGAACCTTGTAATCGCTGTAACCTCAACACCCTTTCAGATATAGCAATGATACTTGGCAGAATTGTACGAGGTTGGGAACGCGTGTCACGTACAAGAACCATAACTGCAGGTGCTGCATTATGTTTAGTTTCTCTCCTGACAGTATTAGTTATAGAAACCCTGTAATTGCCGTAACTTCAACACCCTTAAAGTTATATTGAAAATACTGGTAGAATTTGTACATGAGCTTGAGAAGGTTAGTCACATACAATCACCACAACTCAGAATACTGCAGTTTTTAATTAACTCCCCTGATTATTTGTCAACAGAAACCATGGTATTGTTACTCCATAGGCGGTCAAGACGCACTGAGGGTGACTTCAAATTTTGTTAAGTTACGGGTTAGGCGATCCCTAACTAGACCGCTACACAAAAGATCCAAACAAAATAAGATATTTTTTTTTCAACTGTGTTCATACATGTACTTTTTACAACACATATAATTATACATACACTAACATATTACAAACACTTCCCCGACTTCTGGATACTGATCAGAGGGAGAGTAATATTGGATCAACTCCAACTATTATAAACTCGGAACCCTGATCAGACGAAATCGGAACAATTTATATTATACATATTCCAAAACAATTCTCCCAAATTTTTTTCTCCTCCGTTGCGATAGTAATTATGCAGGCGGAATAATACAAATTAATTTACAATGATTTCTTAATATAGTTAATTCAATTAACTATTAAACTTAATATAGTTATTTCAATTAACTATTAAACTTAGTAAAAGAAAAAAAAAAAAAAAAAAAAAAACACTTTGCTTATGTATGTGGGTGTGCGCATGTTTGTATGTTCGTGTGTATGTTTGCGTGTTGAGTATGCGTATGTAAAACCTTAATTTCCGGCCTACGCGATTCTTATGATATGGCGCATTTTACATTGGCTATTCCGAAGCTGCAGTGTTTTAGCTCAACTGTCACATAGTGACAAGGTGAGCTTTTGTGATCACACTTTGTGTGTCGTCCGTCGTGCGTCCGACCGTCCGTGCTGGCGTCCGTAAACGTTTTCTTCAAATGGCATCTCCTCCTAAACCACTATTTGGATTTTGACCAAACTTCTTAGGAATGATCCTAGGTTGGCCGTCTCTCTAAGTTGTTTAAAGGTTCCGGTCAATTGAACATCTAGGTCACAGGATAGTTTAACTGAAAACTTAGAAAAACTTCTTGTCCCACGTCTTTGATATTTGGTATGCAGCTTCATCTAGTTAGCCTCTACCATCTTTTTTTTCAAATTATAGCCCTTGAATCAAAAATGGCCCCGCGCCGGGGGTCACTTGTTTTTCATAGACACATATAATAAAAATCGTTCAAAATATTCTTGTCTGAAAGCAAAAGGCGCAAGCGTTTGGTATTTGATACAAAGAGTCACTTTTGGCCCTCTACTAAGATTGTTCAAGTTATTGCCCTGGGGGAAAAATGGCCCCATCCCGGGTCCGACATGTTTTACATAGACTTATATAGAGAAAACCTTAAAAAAATCATATCTGAAACCAGAAGGCCCGGACCTTTGATATTTGGTACATAGCTTCATCTACTAAAGCGCTTCCAAGATTGTTAAAATTATAGCCCTGGGGCCAAAACTGGCCCCACTGGGGCCGACATGTTTTACATAGATTTATATAGAAAGGTTTTCAAAAATCTTCTTATCTGAAACCAGAAGGCCCGGGCCTTTGACATTTGGTACATAGTTTCACCTAGTAAACCTCTGCCAAGATTGTTCAAACTATAGCCCTAGGGCCAAAAATGGCCCCGCCCCAGGGCCGACATGTTTTACATATACTTAGATAGGAAAAAAAAAATAAAAAAATCTTCTCGTCTGTAAGTGCAAGGCCTAGGCCTTTGATATTTTGTATGTAGCATTGCCTAGACGTCCTCTGACAAGAGTGATCAAATTATGCCACTTTGGTGAAAAGAGTCCCCGCCCAGAAGGTGGGGATGGTGGGGGTCGGGTCACTTTTTTACATAGGGCAAAAAAGTATTGACAATGATTAGGCCTAAGACTATCATTCTAATAGGGAAGATGGACCTGACGAGTAGATCAAGGTCACCGTGACCTTTAGTACCAAAAATGCTTACAATTCTAAAATGCTTACGGTTAGGACCCTCAAACTTAGTAGAGATGTTTGCCCTCAACAGTAGATGTTCCTGAGGGCAACGGTCAAGGTCACCAGGACCTTTAGTACTAAAAAGTTTGATATCTTCGCAATGCTTGGGGCTAGGACCCTCAAATTTAGAAGGGATGTTGGTCCTCACCAGTAAATGATACTTAGGGCAAAGGACATAACAAAGGTCGCCATGACCTCTAGTACTTAAAAGCTTGATCTGGCAATGCTTGGGGCTAGGACTCTCAAACTTAGAAGGGATGTTGGTCCTCACCAGTAGTTGATACCGCGGGCAAAGGTCAAGGTCACAGTGACATCTAGTTCAAAACAAGCTTAAAACTCGGCAACGCTTGGAGCTATGACCCTCATACATAGTAGGGATGTTGCTTATGACCAGAAGATGACCATTAGGGCAGAGGTCAAGGTCAAGGTCACCATGACTTTTATAACCGCATCTCTGTCAGCAATGCTATGTATAACATGATTCAGACGAGCGATATAGGCCAATCATGGCCCTCTTGTTTATTTGTATAAACTAAATAACACCTTGCTCCTGCTGCTATAAAAAGACTGGTCAGTCCGGACATGATAGCGCGGCCTGCTCAGTGTCCCAGACAGCCGTTACATTTCTCGCAACCTGAGAAATTCCGACCAGACTGCACATCCTAGCACAGCCCGCCCAGCATCTCTCAAATAACCCAGGTGAAATATGCAGAATCGAACCAGCGTCCACTGCAAGATATAGTTTATAGGTTTACTATTCAGACATTTTCATGCTTTTGACATTTGAACAGAAAAACCTACAACGTATTAAATGATATTAATATAACTTTACGAAACCGAACTGTCCAGTTTTGATTCTAACGGATCTATTTCGTTGTCTAGTTGTCCTGCGAATTGGAATGTATCGGTGAGTTTTATATATAGTAAGACTATACTCTTGCAACGCATCGGTTGCATGAGATGTGCGGGGTTTTGCAAATATTTTGCGATTTTCTCGCTTTATGCGTTTAGCAAACAGTTTAGCCGAATTTAAAAAAAAAAGGTAAGAGAAAAGTCCAGGGAGTGCCTTCCCAGACCCTAAGAGGAAGAGGAAACCGACAAATCTAAACAAGCACAAACCGAACAAACGTACGAAAAGCACTAAGATTAGCTCTCTCTTCCCCAAGCGAGGTAATCGCAATACTAAAAGGACTGAAAAACACAAGAACAAAATGACACACGGAAAGACAAACAACAAATCGCCTCGTAGAATAAACCACAAAGCAACAAAGAGTAAGACTAACACCGCCTTAGAACGGTCGGTAGAGCAAACCACCGGGGGGGGGGGGGGGGGGGGTGGGTTTAAAGCACTTTTACAGCTAGCTACCCTGGGTCCCGATGCTACTATTAATACAGAAATACATAAAAATTCGGTTCGCATAAAGGCTCCCAACTCTATTAATACCAAGTGGTACTACAGATAAAATAGTACCACCATATAAAATTAGAATGTGGTCAGCTTGCGCAACGGTCTGCTCTGAGTCGAAACATTCATCACTATAACTTCAGCACCCTGGAAGCTATGTTAATGATACTCGGTAGAAATGCACACAAGATTAGGTATGTAGCAAGTAATTAAATAAAAGTATGGTTGAAACGGATTCAGAACCACGCTGATGTTGATCCAATATTGTAATTGAAGTTACTCTGAATTGTTCAGAATAAGGTGTCGCGGCAAAGGTATTGACTTAATTACATAATAATAATAATAATAATAATAATAATGCCTGGACAGATTAAGTTTAGGACACGTATACTTCTAAAACATAAACATGCCGCTGAGATAATTAAGTCAACCCTATTTCTACCGGTACTCAACATAACCGCACTGTAAAAATTGTCCGTAGTTTTTACGGTAAAATAACAGTTCATCACGAAAACATATCTATATAATACTGACCCCCTTGAACCCCACTTTTATATAGTAAAACTGGGGTTTACAGGGGGTATACATTATTTTTCTTATTTCTGCTCAAAAGCATAGATTGTGGGTACTCGTTAGACCCGCCTCGACGAGGCGGTTCTAACGAGTACCCACAATCTATGTTTTGTGCTGAAATTAGAAAAAAAATCGGAATTTTTATCTGGAAGTGTTCAATTTTTGGAGGTGAAATTTTCTATATATTTGAATAGGCGTGTTTTCGTAATGGTTAGTTCCCATACCGTTATTTTAACGGGCGCCCGTATAACTTCTGCAGGAATCATCTCTTAGGATAGGACAAGGGTGGGTAGCCTTATTATACGATGTTGTAGCCCATAACCCAACCCTGGCTTGCTTCCATACTTTGCCCCAAACTGTCACTTACTGCGAAACGAATTCCTAAAATAATCTATGGGCGTCCGTAAACCGGCGCAGGCAGCTGGTATTTTACTGTTACGGTAGAACCTACGTTTTTTACAGTGCTGCAGACAAAATCGTTATAATTATAATCTAACTGGTGCGAAACCTCCGCTCAAGGGTTGATAGTTTATCAGAAACGATGAAAGAAGGTTGTATTTAAAACTTCAAGAAACATTGTTTGTATATTTGAAAGAATTTCCTCAACGTGGCAATCCTAACAAATATACTGAACATATGTTCTTTGAGGAAATCAGAATTAAAGAAGACCTTTCAAACATATAATTCTGCTTATTAAGGATTCTTTACAACAGCAATTCATTTTAATCCTTTTGGAGATAATTTGCATGAAAATGTTAAGGCGTATGTTCTGGGAAAAATAAGGCAAATATTATCAGCTTGTCGTCTGCTGATAGCCCACAGGGTGGTAAAGGTTATCGAGCGAGATCTATAGGTATCTTTTCAGAAGATTTGTTGTTGCTTGCCAAGGCTCCAATGTAATATTTTTAAGTAAAAAGCACACATTGTGTGCTAAGCGTAGACCAAGCTTTTAGTGAAATCTAATACTTGTACAGTCAGGCAAGCTTTTCCTTTTAAAATGAAGTTTTATTGTTGTTTTGTTTTGTTGTTATTGTTGTTGTTTTGTGTGTGTGTGTTTCAGAGTAATACTATTATTTTAAAATTATGAAACTATGTACGAATAAAGAGACTACGAGTAATAAAGCAAACTTTTGATGTTATCTATTTTTTTTTTTTTTTTTTTGTTATGATTACTTTTTAGTGTATCCATTTCGTAATTTGCGTGTGAAACGTTTTACAAAAGGATCGCATTTGGTTTGTGTTTCTTTGTACTTTATGTGAGCCGCAACGTGAAGAAACGTACCTTCTGACATGTCCGCCCAATGTAGATTCAAATCAGCCTATGCAACCGTATAGTCTGATCAGAGAGTTGTCCGCATGAAGAGACTCTGCATTCATGGCTATCCAAAATGCGCCCATAAAGATTCTGATCAGACTGCGCGAATGCGCAGGCTGATCTGAATCCTCGCTAGGCGAACATGTTCGAAAGTATGTTTTCAGACGTTGAGTCTCATATGTGGCTTTAATTTGAATTTAGGGAAAATATTTTGGAACAAAACATACTCAGAAAGGAATATGTTTTCTGATAAGACATGGTCAATCAGAACAAAAATATTCTTATTTAAAATAAAACGCTAAAACGCGGCTTTCTGAGTGATGTTGACATGGCAGTAGTCACCAAGAAATGGTTAAGATAACAATCCAGCATAAGCTGAGCTGTCCGTCCGTCTGACTGTATTGTTACTATGAGTCCCCATATGATGGTTTAAGTCTCTGTGTAAGGGCAAAAATGTAATATTGTACTGTAAATTACTGAATTGTATCTTTTTTTTTTTTTTTTTTTTTTTTGTTTGTTTGTTTGTTTGTTTCATCGAGACATGAATGAAAAAATAACAACGAAAAAAAAAAAAAACAAAAAAAAAAAACAAAAAACAAAAAACAAACAAAAAAAAAAAAAACACAAAAACGATGGATACTCGTACTATGGACTACTGATATGGATGATGCGCATAGGGAATTCATGCACAATGGAGGCTGAAACGTTGTGTACATAACTATTTCAGACAATTCTCTTAACTAACTGTTTTCATCACAAAAGAATCCAATGACAGATATAGGAGGAGTTACAGACACAAGATTTGGGTCGGACGCACTAACGTACACACATGCAAGCACGCACGCATGGGCATACAGGGTTCATAGCTATGCAGTCTTCTTCTATTTATGTCAGTTGACAAAAGACAAATTCTTCCTAGAAAAAGCACAATTTATCCTTCTTTAGATAACAAATACATCTGCATACCAATGAAACTAGAGCAGCGTTATTGACTAACAATTGACTTTACAGTTCAGACCAGGAAGTTAAGTATATGGGCCGTGCCTAGCGAAAAAGTGCCTGTTCGAACATGCGCAAAATGCGCAGATTCAGATCATCCTGCGCATGCACATATCATTCGGGCATTTTCTCTCCATTCATACATTCTGTTGTATCTAATAATTCTGTTAGCGGACAGTGAAAGCCCTGATCAGACTGTCCGGATGCGCAAGCTAATCTGGGCCTTCGCTGTCCGCATATGCCCGAAGATATATTTTCGTATCTCGTGGCCCATATGATATTGTAGCATTTGAAATGATACCGTCTGCTTAGGCTTTTCAAAACGACTGGAATGTAGTAAAATACAATGTACGCACCTGGTTCCTTACTCAAATTGAATTTGTGGTGTTCTATTCGAAAGCGTCGAATACTATTTCCACGAGTGCAGTTTTTTCAACACCCGAAGACAAAGATTATTGCAAACAATATACAAAATTCCGAACATTCTTAATATAATTTTTATCTTTTAACGAATGGCTTCTCATTATATGACCTTGAAACTAACAAACTAATCATTCTAGCAGTTTTATAATTCATCAAAGACATCAACCGGTTCTCCAATCGTGTGCGCTAGTATTCCATACATTTCGCTTTTGTTCTTGCTAAATGCTAATATCAGCATATCGAAAAGTTTGCACTGTTAAGGTCCACTATTTCTTTTCCAGATGTGTTTTCTATTTTGTTATGTAAAATTTTTGCACCGTTGTATCTTTAGTTTAATCATATTTTATTGCCAAATAATCATAAAGCAAGTGGGTTAGACCACAAGTTCTCACAACATTAGATAAGGTCCTCCCCAAAACAAAATATAACAAACAAAGTTTATGGTATTGAGTAAATCTTATTATGCAAACACTAGAATTCCGACTGTCCAGATCCTAGTACAGAAAGAAGAAAGAAGATAAAATTATATAAAATCAAACAACATACAGTATCTGGAGAGTCCGAGTCCGCGTGTTTACATGCATACAAAATTAGTTTATAATCAACAAAACATTGAGCAGTCGCAAGTAGAGCTAGAGAAAGAAAAAAATAGATAGAAAAAAAGAATAAAACAGTATAATGATAAGAAATGTAGTTCTAAAGGAATCTAGTTTCAAGAACGAAACTGAAACTAAGGAGAATTAGTAGTGAGTGGGAGTCACCAAACTAAGCTTCGATAAATTTTTAATAGATATAACAGGCTACTTACGTGTTTATAATATTTAAATATGGCTTTCCGTTTATCAAAATCGATTTGTTTCTTTTATAAAATGTTGGACGTGTGAAAAAAGTCCAACATTGTCGTCATCAGAGAGATCTGGAGAACCATGTAGGAGAAGACGTACACCTACAGGCTGAAATTTACGGATGGCCTGGAATAGAATAGTCCGTTGCTCATTGTTCAGCATCCTCACTCTCAAAACCACAGTCACATGCAGCTGTTAGTTTAAGATGAATATTGAATAAGTCTTCATTTAGATTGCTACAATTATTTCTTATTCTACAATGATAGACAGAACTTATGCGTTGGCCTGAAACAAATAGTTTGGGATTTCAGGACTCCTAAACATAGATCTCTTAAGTAATTGTTTAAAAGCACTGAGAGAGTCAGCGCTACTTACTGACAAAGGTAACATATTCCAGTAGTCAACGGAAGAGGGAAAAAATGATCTAGAATAAATTTCAGTTCTTCTACTTAAGACAGAAATGTCGGCTGCATTTCTCAGACTATATTCTGTTCTCTCCGACACAAACGGTGGCATGATATTAGAAATGTATTCTGGCGCCAAGCCATTTATGATTTTATACATAAGCACAGCCTTTTGAAACAAGAGCTTATCTGATAATGATAACCATCCGTTGTATCTTTAAATGAATGTATTTCATGCTGTATCGAGAGAACTATCTAATGCTGTTATAATGTGTCCAATCCCTTTGTTTAACATGCAATAAAATATGATTAATCTACTCTAATCTTGGTTGAGGTTAAACACACATTTTGTGGGTACTCTTTAGAATTACGTCGATAAATGGAGTGATTCTAATGTGTACTAACAAAATCAGCTTTTATATAGATTGGAGTAAAGCATAGGGCTGATAATCTGAAGACTAGAAATTGTTTGATGGGTGATAATTGGGACATGTGTTATAATTATGTCGAATATGGTCTGAATACAAGAGAAGCCCTTCCTGTTGACTTACACTTCGGGCAGAGGCATAAATAAATTTGAGCCTTAGAGTGAGAAAACACATCACAAAAACATGTCTATATAACTTTTACCCCCTTAAACCCCACTTTTATATAGTAAAACTAGGGTTTACAGGGGTATGCATTATTTTTCTTATTTCTGCTCAAAAACATAGATTGTGGGTACTCGTAAGAACCGCCTTGGCGAGGCGGTTCTTACGCGTACCCACAATCTATGTTTTTGGCAGAAATATGAAAAATATCAGAGTTTTATCTGAACATATTCCGTTTATTTGGATGTGAAATTTTCTATTTATTTGAATAGATGTGTTTTCGTAATGATAAATTTTGACGTGCGCCCCACGAAGGCACAAATCAGATTGCAGTCTTCGCAATCTTCGTTGTCCCCATGAAGAAAGTATCACTGCCTATTCAAAAAATGCAACTATATTTCGATGAATGTTTATTGTCGTGTCAAGGGTTAGACGAGTCCACCTAAAATCCGTATTTAGGTAAAGCTTGACTACATATAGCCTCTCGAACCTTTTCGGACATATTTGTAAAGCATTAGGTATTGTCGCCGCGAACATATCTGAAATATAAAGTCTTGATATCACTGGACAAATTGATGTTGTGGATACATTCATAGCCGTCCAAACCAACAAGCAAGATTGTGTATGGATAACATTTATCTTTGTGGCAATATTTTTAATACTTATTTTATTAGTATTTTGTACAATGTTATACCTTTCGTTGTGATTTTTAATATTTAGTAATTAGTTGTTGTTTTTTTTATATATTTTCTTTGCTCAAAAAATTACAATTAAAGTCAACCATATTACGAATTATAAAATATCAGTTAAATCAGAACCACTGTTAAATTAGCAGCCTCATCACCGTCTGCGGACGTGCTCCACTAACCCCACACGCCTCCCTCTCGCTTGCTGTATCAGTCTCGTAGGAATAATAACAATGAAAAACAATGTTTGTAAAAACTGAATAATTTTATTCTTTTCATGTCAGTGACTTAACATGGTTCGAAGCCTGGTCTAAGAAAACCTATAGAATGCTAAATGCGAAGCGTCAATGATCATTACGGCCCTACAACAGCCACTCAATATGACCGCGATCTTTGATTGATGTGGTTGAGATATTTTATAGTTTTCAGACACCGGAAGGCACAGATACCCAAAGCATCTCATCAGGATGTGACTTTTTTGCAGGTGCATTACGTCCTTTTATTTACTGACTAATTTTTTTTCGTTTTCATGTGTTTTGTTGTGCTATTGTTTAAACAATGAACAATCAATCATTCTGGGAAAAATACAGAACATGTTCAGGCAGATCCACCTACTTGCATGGGTAAATACGGATACATGCATAATATAGCAGTCGTCTTGGTTATTCCATGGTACCGCCAAGAGCACATTTTTGTAGGCTTTGCAGACTGGTACATTTAACAAATGATATTTAACGGGAATTTACTTTTTATCGTAGTAATATCAATAAAAAATAGCTATCTTAAGAGATGGCAAATCCCGCGACCAAACCGCAGTTTTTAAATTTGGTGTATATTTCAATCAGATATCATGTAGATATTGAAACAGAGCAAAGTAAAAAGATGCAAAGCTGTTTGAAAGCGTATGACCAAAATAAGAAGTGAAAACAAGTGTACTGTAAATGATTTTTTCCTTGTATTTTTTTTTTTTTTATTAATTTTTATTATTATTTTTGCCAAAATCATCTATTATAGTGACTTCTGATGTGATTATTTGTACAGGATAGACAAAATTTGGAAATATTTTGAATTGTGAGTGAACATAATCAGACATAATAACAAAAATAAATGCCTTGTAAAGGTAAAGAAACTTGTATGTTTATTTGGGTTAAAAATCAACACAGCAAAAGTTGTCCTTCCCGCATGCGACACGCCTACTTGATCTGATACGTGTCTACCAAAAATTATATAGAGGATATTTACTCTTTTGCTGTGAATACCATAAATATTGTCATCGGGTGTAATGAAAACATCAGTATTTTCCCGAGTGCGAAGCACGAGTGAAAATTTGAATGCTTTCATTATACGAGATGAAAATTTTTTATGGTATTCACTGAAAAAGAGTAAATTTTCTTTTTATTTTATTGTTTACACACCAATGCGCGTTTCTGACGTCATAAATTACGTCACCAAACAAAACATGAACGCTCAGTGCTTAACATGTGAAACGCTGGAGAGACAAGAAAAAAAAAAAAAAAAAAAAAAAAAAATCAGCAAATCGAAATAATTTTGATACCAAAATGGTTCGTTACATTCTAACTAAGAAAATGCATACCAACACTTGATACTTTAGTTAAGAAACAAAGAAGTTAGAGGTGTTCAAAAATCTGAAGTGGAGGTAAGATCCACATCTGAAACAATGAAGAAAACCGAAGTCGCCCAAAGCGAGGAGTGAAAATATAAATCGTATTAGTCACTAGTGAAATGATACGATATCTTTACACTTGTGATTGATACCACTTTTATTTTCACCAGATATACACTGATTTCACCACTAACAATAAAATAATAAGTTATCTTAAACAGCATGGTAGTTATGGCCTGTACAAGATTTAGGCATCAGGAGATAAGTACATAATAAAGAAAAATGAGAGTACTCTTGAACACGACATGCTGACTGGTCCTTATCTATGCCTCTACCAAATATTATCAAAATGTTTGAAACCCCACCCCCCACCCCC